>CAUYPK010108550.1:0-22803 GCA_963574355.1 Loris lydekkerianus | reverse complement strand
CACCTCATGATTGCTTTTCACCGTTGCCTCTGGCCGTCCTCGGAGTTGGGGAGGTATCTCTTCAAGATTAGACCCCAGCGGGATCACTCCATTGTTGCTGGATCTTTGTAGGGAGTGACCCTGTGTAGTTCCTCTGGGGCTGCTGTAGTTAGGGGATTCTGGTTGTGGAAGCAGGTCCGGTGTGTGACACCCCCAGATTCAGCAACAGGGCTGGGGGTGGTGCGCACAGTTCTCTGTGCCTGGCACCCAGTGACTTTGGCACAGGGAGCCCAAGGCTCTAGCAGTCTCTGGCCAGGAGAAGGGCTCTACACATAGGCAGGGAGGGCTCCATGGGGTATGCAGCTACCAGAGTCCCTGGTCAGATGGATGAGCTAATGTGGAGGCTGAGAGGACACAGGAGGGGGGACACAGGGTTGCGTGGCTCCCGCAGTTCCTGGTCAGGGAATGTGGAGCCCCAGTGGGTGCCGGTCACGGATCGGGGGTCGCTGTACACCTCTTATGGAGGTCTGGGCGGTGCCTAGCCCAGGAGTTTGAGGTTGCTATGAGCTTTGACGTCAGGGTACTCTACCCAAGGCAACAGCCCAAGGCTCCAGTGTGCCAAAACTGTCTCACTCTGCCCCTTAGAATTAGGGCTGTGAGGCAGTTCTGTCCCTGCCTTTAAGCTGCTCAGTCACTAGGTTACTTTGTCCCGCCCGATCCTTTCTCTGGGACCCTGAGGGCAAAGCTTGCGGGAGCAGTTTTTCCACACAATGGCTTTCACTGAGCCTAGCTCAGTGGCTCCTTTTGGGGCCCCAGACAATGCCCAAAGTTCTCCACACTTTTGCTCAAGCTGTCCCCAATGCAGCTCAACTGAGCGCCAAGTCCAAGAACACCAAAAAAGTTCACAGGTAAGGCCTTTCCGGTTTGCAGTCTTACTGCTGCTTGTACTCACGGTTGCCGGCGTGATTAGGTTGATCGAACACATGCAGCCACTTGCCAGTTTTCCACTGTTTTTGTCTTCCTCCTGGGGTTCAGAAGTTCTTGCTGGCTCCCTGTATCCTCAAAGGGATGATCATAGGCAGATCCCACCAGCCAGAGATGTCTGGAGTCTTGTCTCCCCAGATTCGCCAAGCCCAGTTTCAGGGAAGCTGTTACTCAGCCGCCATCTCTAATCCACCAAAATTTATTTTATTTTTTGAGTAGTTAAAAAACAAGTGCTTGCCTCCAAATTTTGAATAATTAGCGCTGGGATACTCCCCTGTGCTCCAAGCTTTCTTGCTTCGTCATACATGAACCATCCTTCATGGTTAAGGGAAGAATCACTTAACTTTATAATATTTTATTAACAAAGCATAAGAGAATTTCTGACCTTAAGGATAAATCCAACCCCCCCACCAAAAATAAGGTAGAAATATAGGCAGATACATAAAAACATGGGGGAGAAATGGGACTCCTTCACATTCCCAAGTTCAAAGGAATGCATATGGAGTAAACCACATAAGGTCAGAGGATGAGGGACTTCACGAAACATCTGTCCCAAATTCCTTGTTTTATACTTAAGGAGGCAGCTTGGCCCATGTCAGAAGGTGTTTTGTGGCTGGTATAGAACCAAAATATAGATTTCTCTTCTCTCCCCATTAAACAATACCTCCATTGCTTAACTCCAGGTAAGTCAGTGGTGTTCTAAAAGACAATCTGCATTCAGGCAGCACCTGTGGCTCAGTGGGTAGGGCACCAGCCCCATATACCGAGGGTGGCAGGTTTGAACCCAGTCCTGGGTTTAAAATAGCCATGGTCCCAGCTGCCAGGAGGCCGAAGCAAGAGAATCACCCAAGCCCAGGAGCTGGAGGTTGCTGTGAGCTATGATGCCACGGCACTCTACTGAAGGCTACAAAGTGAGACGCTGTCTCTACAAAAAAAAAAAAAAAAAAAAAAAAATTTGTGTTCTCTTCCAGCTTTTTGTTGATAGCATTCCATCATGGCCTCTGCAACACAAGGAAGAAAGAACAAAAGGGAGATAAAACAAGGGAGACATCTGAGCTATCAGGAAGTGGCTACTTTTTCATTGCAGTAAGGCCTATAAAAACATAGTGTGTCCCATAAAATCAGGAAACACAGAATAATCTCATTTTTCAACGGTATGTCAATTATATTTTTGCACAACATTCTCCATCTCTATTTCTTCAACTTCTAGACCCCTTAAAAAGTTTGATGGATATACTAAGTTCCCTGTGCTTCTAGTATTTTTGGATAGTCAGTAAGGTTTTATAAGCATTGTGCCTAAGTAATAACATGGAAAAAGAAAACCTACAATGCTAAAAAAAAAAATTATCAAACTCAATTTTTGGAATGTGTTGTTTTGATTGCTATCACGCAGGTGTAAACTCCCCAAGGGCAGGGCACATGTCCAATTTGTTCACTGGTAATTTCCCACACTTAAAAATGTGTCTGGCATATAGAAAGTATAAGTATTATGCTAATACATATATTAAGAATTTACTTAATTCACTAAGTAAATTTTTGATTTGTCCAGATTTCTGGGGCATGTGTGGAATTTTGTTACATTCATAGATTGCACAGTGGTTTAATCAGGGATTTTAGGGCATCCATCACCCAAATAATGTCCATTATACGCAGTAAGCAATCTCTAATTGTCTAGCCTCTCCACGCTCAATAAATATTTTTAAATATATGCTGCCATACAAGAAAGAGGATTAACTTGACTTAGCTCTAATCAGCTAATCATTTGAACAAAGTTCTCAGTGCTTCTTGCTCAAGGCTGGGTTGCGTAATGAGACTCTCTCTCCAACCATGTAAATTACGTGGGACTTATGTCACATGTGTCAGCTCAACAGAGACAACTCAGTGAGTTATCTTGGGAATCCATCATCTTCTATACATCTAAGGAAAGACAGTACATTTTGATGGAGAGCCACAATTCATGATTTCATGACATAATTGACATAATTGCATCACTTAACATAGGCTTCTTGCTTCTGGATAGACCTTGCCATGTCCATTGGTAAGGTTTTTAACAAGAGGACATAACCAGTAAAGAACCAGTGATGAACAAAGACATCATAGTTCCCAGCATAGTTCATTTTAGAGGAAAGCATCCTCATTATAGGTAGTTATTGTCCACATGTGTTTCTATTGTAAAATCTTAATTCTAAGAGACAACTCTTTTCCTTGATAGGGTGGAAGTAAGGCACTGAGGAATCTAAGTGATTCATAGAGAAACTAATAAAGTAGAAAGTATCAGGAATTAAGATGAGGGAGACCAGCCAAGCTTTGGGTTTCTGTGGACCCCAAAACACTGCTCTGCAGTTAAGGGGGAAACTCCAGATGCCTGACATACTTTTTGGAAGAGCCTAGGTTGGAGGGGGTAAGCAGCAAGCAGTGTGAACATCAGGAAAAAAAATAAAACCCTTATAAAGAAGAGCTGTGTTCATTTTGAAACAAAGCTGTGTATGGACACTAAGGGCAGGGGCAGAAAACTCAGCCAACTTTACTGCCAAAGGTCCACCCAACAATGGCCTGCAAGGCAGCTCACTAGGTGTTAAATAAAGGGAATTTTGTGCTAAATTAATTTATTTGCTGCCCCAACTAGATGCATTAGATGCATTAGATGTTCTTTTCTTTTCTGGAGCAAGATTATGTATTTTAGTCAGTCGTTTGCTCAGTTATTCATTCCATTCAACACAACTGCCAGGCATTATGAAAAACATGGGCAAAGGAGACAGAAAATGCCTAGGAATGTCAACTTCTCTCAAACCCAAAGTTCCTAGAGGATTGGACAAAGAGACTGACAAATGCAATACTGGATGGTGAAGAGGGAAGGCTTAAGGAAATGTTCTCATGCAATTTTATTTCTGATAACAGAACTTTGGTTTTGGTGCCAATAAGCATGTGAAGATGGTAGGGTATTTTAATGACATTATGTACCACAATATTTATTTATTGTTTTAAAAACAAGCCAATAAAAAAATAATTACAGGAGGGTTTATTTTACTTCCTTATCAAAGAAATTTTACATACACTGAAAGTCATTTGAATTTCTGGGAAAAGAAGGAATTTTCTGATTATTCTACACCAAAATTAGATTTTTTTTTTCCTATTTCATATTATTGTAAATATTCAGTGTTGTCACAGATCAGAAACATCCATTCTTTTAAACTTTTGAGACAATCTAAAAGTCAAGAAAAGTAGTTTCACCATCTAAGCTCATGTTCCATGAAAAATGCTCATTACTAAAACAGCAAGATCATCCAAGAAAGAAAAAACATGCCTGTAGAAAGTGAGCAAAAAATGTTAAGTTTCATAGTCCCTTTAAAATTAGGGAAATAGATACATGTATTCTTATGTCTAGCTCCTCTTTTGCCATCTTCTACTTCCTGAATCTGTCCTGGAACCAGCAAGCCTAGAACTCTGCCTCTGTTGAGTCTATGTCTTTTGGCCTTGCTCCAAACCACAGTGATTTTGCATCTGCAAAGGCATCATTACAGAGTCAGCTGAAAGAAGAGCAAAGTAGACATTTGTAAGCACCAAAGCCATCACAGTCAATCAAAAGATTAAGCCAAACAAATTGAAGCTACTCCAGGAAGTAGGTATAGTAGAGCTCTTGGTCCCCGCCTTCTTTATATAACAGCCTTGAGTGACAGGAAAGATAGATCTATGAATCGGGGGCTTCTGTGCAGGGAGGGCCTCGACTTTCCCATGAAAGTCGTTCTCATTACCTGTCTAGCATGCCAGCCTGACCCGATGGAGGGTGCCGTCACTCCTCATATTGCCTTTCTTCTATGCAAGGTGATTGATTATACATCCCAGTCTATTTCTGAGTGACTTGCAGTGCCTCTCTGTGGGTGGAGGATACTTCTGTGCCACATTGTCAGAGCTGGCCACCTCATTTGTCTGGGCCAATGAAATATAAGCAGAGGTGTCCATGTGCCACTTCTAAGCAAGCACTTTTTTAAACATGGCATATTCCAACCAATTCTCTGTTTTTGTCTTGGCCACAAAAATAACATGTTGCATAACTTAATATATGCTGCAGCATTTTTGGCTCCAGGAAGAGAAGACCCTTGGAGCACAATGACAGCAGCCACAGCATAGCCACCACTACACAGCATGAGTGGGAAATGAAAATCTGTTCATGTGAGCCCCAGAGATGTGAGGACTGTGTGTTATCGCAGCTAAGCTGATGAATACATCTGATGCCAGAAAGCAGTAATGCGTTAGAACAAGCATCTCATCACTGAGAGCATTCCATTTCATAGGGGCTTAGGTTTTATTCTAAAGATGAACTAAAAGAGATTAGATGGCTCAAGCTCTATGTCATCTGTCATCAGAAGGTACCAGGGATAAAAATTCCATCCTAGAACATCTGGGTTGCTATAAGACAAGATGTAGTTATCTCGGCGGTCACTGGCTCCACGATTCTGAAAGTGGCCATGACACAGATCTGCCTTGAAGGATGGGGTCACAGAACAGGTTTATAGTGGCCCCAGTACAACCCATTTCTTGGAGTGCATAGCAATTTAATTTGTCCTCCAGTCCAGGAGTCCAGGGAATAAATACCCACAGTGAGGGCGACCAGAGAGTCACAAAAACAGAAAGTGCTTCCTTTGGCTCAAAGTTCTACAGCTGTTTCTCTGGCCTCACCTCTTCTTTTTAATTTATTTATGGCTCTTTGACAACTCTACTTCTAAGCCAGTGGCCTTGGGGTATAAATACAAATATTTAAAACTCAAAGTTAGCATGTTTTTCAAATGAATTAAAATCATTTAAAAATAGGTGGAGAAGCCAAGAGCAACCGAAATCCTAATCATCTGGTCAGGGCCACAGGGACTCCGCGGGGTTGGGCAAACTCAACCTTGCCAGAACCAGCAGGGAGGGGACAAGAGCTACAAGATTCAGAAAATGAGTTGGAAGGCAGAGAAGCATGGCTAAGCAGAAGAGATTTGTTCCTAGAATGCTGCTGCCTAATCTAGGCAGGGCAGACAGGGCTGGGAAGCAGACGTCAAGCACACGCGGGGAGGCAACGCCCCATTCCTCAGCAAGCTTGCTTGATGGTGGGGCCTGGGGCTCCTTGGGATAGCCAGTGACACGCTGGCTGGCACAACTGGAGATGGTTTCTGATGTGCGTTGTGCTTTCTTGAGAAGATGACTCACTCTTTGGCTAGATTTACCCTGTGGAATCCAGGAAAGGATGAGGAGAAGGAACTCACTGGCAATCCTGGTTCAGTGGGAGTAAAACAAGGATTGTCCATCAAAGACACACTATGAGGGAGTAGCCCAGGGCTGGGAAGGATGCTTGAGCTCCCGACACAGCGGTCCTCTTCTTTCAAAGATGAGAAAACTGAGCCTAGAGCAGAGGCAAAGTGACCATCTAAGGCCACACGGTCAGGGAGGGCATGGCAGAAGCAGGGCTTGGGGCCGAATTCCCTGACTGATGGTGAAAACCCTTCCATGGGCTCTACACCAGCCTACTCTGAAATAAACACAAGGACGCCTGTAAAGTCAAGTGTGGGTCAGCAGGGAGAAGGTGTGCCTGCAACAGGAAGGGCTTCTGAATCTAAAACACTGCTGTGCCTGACAACAGATCTGCCTGAGACATCCACCAAAAGTTTTCAGAAAGAATAGAGGTATGAGATACTCTTGTATAAACATTATTTGCTTGTTGGGATAACAAACATGTCATGTCCAAACCACTGAAACTTCCTACTTGAGAATTCCACCAGTCAACCACCTCTGTCAGTGGCAAGAATCCTCCTTAATGGCAATTTCATAATCTATAAGTAAAAGGCATCACAGCCCATTTGGGGGCTGGGGTAGGGAAGGCAAAGGAATGGAAGGAAGGAGGAGCCCAGAGAGGAAGGAAAATGAGGGATGTGCCTTACAGACACACTTGCTGACAAGTAATGAAAACAAAGAACTTGCCTATGGTGGGTGCAGCTAAATTAAGTTTTCGTGTGAGAAACAGGGTAAAGGACTCATTGACAACGCTTGCAGACAGACCCAAAGTTATTTTAAAACTCTGCATTGACCTAAAGATCTTAAAAGGATAGAGCAAATGCCAATGTCTGTAGATCTTCCTCATCCTTGCCAGTGTCTTGCTTTCATTTCCTCCCAAGTCCAAGTACCCAACTACCCATCAGCAAAACAGAATACGTGACGTCATAAACAGACATCTCAGCCATCAGAAAAGCACCTCTGTTACCTTCTACACATATCACAAGGCCCCGGTGGAGGGGCTCCTTCCTCTCTCTATACCATGGTTGCATTTGGGTTTCACAACAGGATGAATTTCCCAGGAGAAAATTCTTCTCCAACACTTTGCTGGGTTCATGTAGTCACTTTGCCCTTCATCAGATCCATTATTTCTAATCGGGGCAGACTGTAACAAGTTTCTCTTGGCTTAAACCACACAATAATCATGACCTTTACATGGTGCACCCCTGTAATCCTAGCACTCTTGGGAGGCCAAGAGAGAGGATTGCTTGAGGCTAGGAGGTTGAGACCAGCCAGAGCAAGAGTAAAACCCTGTCTCTACTAAAAATAGAAAAATTAGGCAGGTGTGATGGTGCACATCTGTAGCCCGAACTATTCAGGAGGCTGAGGCAGGAGGGTCGCTTAAGCCAGGAATTGAAGGCTGCAGTGAGCTATGATGATGCCACTGTACTCTAAAGCAGGTGATAGAGCAATTCTCAGTCTCAAAATAAATAAATAAATAAATAAATAACCAACTATGACCTCAGAATAGCTTTCAGAGCTAACCAACCTCTGACACCACTCAACTGTGTGAGCGAAAGGGTTTCAAAAATCCTGAAGCACCTGGACACTTCTGAAAATGATTCTATCTGCCTGACAGGGACAAAACAAGCTTGAAAATTAAGAGCAAATGAGGAACTAGATAAGCAATGTGATTCCATGTCACTTGGGCTCTCCTGCAGAGTAAAGGCAAAGCGGTCCCAAGTGCTTGAGCTCATACTCGTTTTGAAGGAAAACTCCTGCTGACGCCATCCTCCTCCGCCCCCCAATCTCAGTCCCTAAACTTGATCCCTGAAATAATTAAACCCCCCTTCTAGGAAGAGGAATTATAAAGTGGGTTGATTTTTAAACTTCACACAACATTGCATCATATATCAGGGCAACATCAGTGTTAGGGTTGATTTTAGGATAGGAATTTGGTCTTTGCCAGAATAGTGACTTTATAACCAACTCTGAGTCACACAGCATGGTAGGAGTCAGAAAGAGAACATAGCTCACACATAATTGAAAATTCTTTTCTAGGCTCTAGTTTCAAAATCACCCTCCCCAAGAAGGGGGAGCAAAGTTCTCATCAGAGAAACCAAGCTGGCCCGTTGGAGTTTCATTTCCTTCCACTGAGAAGCAATGATGAAACACCAGGTGCTTTGAAAACCACCTGGATTCCCCAGGTTCTTTTAGATTATCTCATGGGAAATAACAGAAAAGACAAATTTAAGGCAACTCTAGTTTGGCTTTTTGTTTGTTTATTTGTTGCCAGTTAACACCTTAGGTACATAGAAGCTATGGGCTAAATTGTTCCTACATCTCCCCCAGATTTGTATGTTGAAATCAGAACTTCTACTGTGTAATATTCTGGAATTAAAAAAAAAATTTTTTTCATGAATTCCAAACCTCCAGTACTTCAGAATGCTGCTGTGTCTGAACACAGACTCAAGCAGAGGAAAGGCTGAGTGATAACTCGCCGGGGATGGATAGCCATTTATGAGCCAAGGGCAGAATCCTCAGAAGTCAACCCTGCTGACTCCTTCACCTTAGACTTGTAGCCTCTGGAATTGGGAGAAAATAAATTTTTGTCATCTGAGTCACCTGGTCTTTGGCAGCTGGTTCTGCAGCCCTAGCAAACTAAGACAGTAAGTATATTAACTTCTCCACAGTTTAAGTGCATATTAAAAATTCATCACTAGGGAGTCACATAAAACCAGTATAATCTGTCTCTCGCTTTGTTAATGCCCACATTTCATCAGAGCCATGTCAGGATAACTGAAGTGATGGCACAGCCGGCCTGCCAGCAGGTTTGGACTGTCAGATTTGTAACACTTGATCCAGCTCTACAGACATCAACGTTTATAGTTTGTTACTGTCATCGCCAATTTATAGCTGTGAAAAATGAGGCTTTAAAAGGCTAACAACTTGTTCAAGTTGCACAACTAGAGAAGGGAAGGGCTGGGATTAGAACCTGATGGTTTGAGTCAGAAGTTGTGCTCTTAATATTTATGGGGTGCTGTGCCTACCCAGGCAGGGAGGAGAGTGGCCTTGATACAGCCTGAATTTTCATGACTAATAGAAAAGTTGAATCACTGGTCTCGAAGACTTGTTTTGAAGAAAAAGATAATGAGTTAGATGTTAGACCTGTTAACTCCAATGCAAGGCCCTAATGCAGAGCTGAGAGAGGTAGGGCAGGGCAGGGCAGGGCGGAGACTGGGACTTCTCCCCACCAGGCCTGGAAGTAGACAAGACCTCTAAGTGGAAAGCATAAAGTGAGAAAAGAATTACAAAGACTTCACTGGATGGGAGGGGGCACAATTTAGCTGAGAACAAGGAGGAAGAGCCTGCTGTGAGAAGCCTGAGGCAGAGAGGATAACCCAGAAAACACAGGCGCCTGAGTTCAAGGGCAAAATAATGTTAGGGGATGTGGTGGTAAATCCCCAGAATAGCAAACTGCTGACTTGTGCTGTTAGCAAATTGAAATAAGTGTTACATTGAGGGCAGCCAATTGGTTTGACTCAAACTTACTCAGTTTTTCATTATCGAGATATTTTGGGCACTGTATAATAAAAACTAGCACTTTCCAAAAAAAACCCCTTTTAATTCTCTGTGTTCATTTAAATATGAAAGAGACTATAAAATACCAGAAACAGAAACATATTATTGGCATTCCAAAGCATCATAATTATCTGAATGTGAAAGAATGCTATAAAATCATTTCTTTAAATTCAGAAAAATATTTAAGTGTTTAGAAAAACAACAGAAGCCACCTGTAGTCTCAGCTACAGGTTTGCTGAGGTAGAAGAATCACTTAAGCCCAGGAGCCTAAGGCTGGACAGCACCATAATTACACCTGTGAATAGCCAATGCACTCCAGCCTGGGCAACAGAGTGAGAACACCCCTACTCCCCCCCCCTCCCACCATCTCTCAACAAAAATAATTAAAAGAAACCAAACAGAGAGATAGCTTCATTTTGAAAAAATAATGGACATACAGAAAATACAAATACCTACTGTTCCCTAACTTGGGACAAATTGTAAAAGAAAAATAAAATAAAATTTTACTCTAATTAAAAAAAGAAGTAGAAACTCTGCTGTTTGGCTTACTCAGTAAAAAGATAAGGTGTTAGGGCTTTTAAAGAAATGTTGTAAATTGGTGAAAAAGTGCACATATCCCACACATTAATTATTTTTTACATTAGACTCTAGCTACTTAATATAGAATCTTTGAATTGGAAAGGACATCCAAGTATATTGGCATGTAAATCACCATACAAAATATATGGGCAGGAAAAAAAATATATATATAAGGGCAGGAATTCTCTCCACAACATGCCTAACAAATGGTTGTCCAATAGTCCACATTGTTCTATTAATTATAGAAAGTTCTTAATATAGGTTTAAAGCTTCCTTCATATACCATCAATCACAATTCTTCCCTAATAAAGCATAAAACCAGTCCTGACCCACCCCACCCCCACCAAAATAGCTTGCCTCTCATTCATCCTCTCTTCTGCCCACTCCTAATTCTTCCATTGGACTTCGAGTACATGGTTTGCATACCCTCCTTGTTCAGCCATCATTATTTAACAACTGACGTTTACAATGTGACAGACATATTTTAGTGCAATACTCCAGCTATCCTGAGCATCTTAGTTGTAATTCAACAAATAATAACTAAGAATCTACAGAGGGGGGTGGAGCAAGATGGCTGAACAGAAAATTCCAAGAATTGTCCCTCTGCACAGACACAAAATTCAACAATTATCCACATAGGAAAGCACCCTCAGAACCAAAAATCAAGTGGGTGATCACAGTCCCTGGATTAAACCTTACATCAAGGTAAGACCCCTCAAGGGACTGAGGAAAGTGGAAAAGACAGTGTTGCCCTGCCTAAGCCCTCTTTCCCTGTCCCCTGGCAGTGCTGCGCCAGTGTGCTGGGTGAGGTGAGAATCTGTGTGCCTGGGGGACAGAGAGAAACGATTGTGGGACTTTGTATTGGAACGCAGGACTGCCTTGTCACAGGGAAACACAGCACAGGGTAAAATTCTACCAGCACCCATGGAGGGAACATTTAGATCAGCCCATCCTTTGCCTCAGTGTAGAAACCTGAGTTACAGTTAACCTCACCACTGGCTGACGAAATGGCCCAGGGCCCACAATGAATTCATAAGGCAGTCAAACCACAAAGACTGCAGTCCCTGGGCAAGTCCTGTGGCTGTGCTGGCTCAGATCCAGTGGACTTGGGGTACACATGACTCAGTGAGATACCAGTGGTGGCAGCCAAGCCAGTGCCTGTGTCACCCCCCCACCCCACCCCACCCAATTCCAGGCAGTCCAGTTCAGGGAGAGTCTTCTGCTTAGGGAAAGGATTTGTCTTGCAACTTGGGTAAAAATAAAGTCCCAAACAGCCTCCTGAAACCCCTAATTCCAGGTTGTAGTTCCTGGATAGCATTTCGAGACTTACCTTGGGCCAGAAGGAAACCCACTGCCCTGGAGAAGGAGAAAATTCTGGCAGGATTCATTACCTCCTAACAAAGAGACCTTGGGCTTTGAATAAATATCAGGAGCAGCATGGCAGTTGTCACTATAGGCTTTGGGTGAGAATGGGCTGGCTTCAGTTGTGACCTGTCACATTCCCAGCTGTAGTGGCCACCAAGGAGTGCCCATGTCAGTTCTCTACTAACTCAGCCCAGCACAGAGACAGAGGGAAGAGAGTGAGAGACTTTGTTAACCCAGAGAATTCTCCAATATCTTACTGGAGGTACCACAGGAGTGTGCAAAAGTCACCGTGCTACTAACCAGGGGGCACCACTTAGCTGCAGGGAACACAGACTCAGATTACAACCCTCAATTCCCTGGAATACCTATAAAGACTTCTCAAGCAGGACAGGTTCAAACAAGCCCAGACTGCAAAGATTAGAATAAACACCTAACTCTTTCATGCCCAGACATTGATGAGCACCCACAAGACATTGATAAGCATCCAGGCAAACATGACCTCACCAAGGAACTAAATAAAGCATCAGTGACCAATCCTGGATGGGTGGAGAGAGGTGACCTTTCAAAGAAAGAATTCAAAATAGCCATTCTCAAGAAGCTCAACAAACTCTAATACAACACAGAGAAGGAATTTGGAAGCCCATCAGAGAAACTTAACAAGAATAGTGAAATAATTCTTTAAAATGCAGAAATGCGGGGACTGGAAAATTCTATTGACATACTGAAAAATGCATCAGAGTCTTCTAAGAGTAGAACTGACCAACTAGAAAAAAGAATTAGTGAGCTTGAAGACAGGCTATTTGAAAATATACAATCAGAAGATGAAAAAAGAGAAAAGAATAAAAAAGAAAAGAATGAAGAACACATGTAAGGTCCAGAAAATGGATTCCACAGGGCAAATCCAGGACTTATGGGCCTTAAGAGGAGATAGAGAGAGAGACTGGGGTAGAAAGTTTACTCAAAGAAATAATAACAGAGAACTTCCCAAACCTAAAGAAAGATACCAGTATTCAGGTACAAGGTCATATAGCATGAAGCATTTTTAAGCCAAATGAAACTACCTTAGGGCATTTAATAATCAAGCATCCAAAGGTCATGGATTTAAGAAAAAAAAAGGTTGTAAACGAAGCAAGAAAGAAAAAACAAGTAACAAATGAAAGCACTCCAGGCCAAGTACCGTGGCTCACACCTGTAATCCTACATCCTAGCAGTCCAGGGAGCTGAGTTGGGTGAGGTGGGCGAACTGGGTGCATTGCCTAAGCAAGAGTGAGACCTGTCTACCCTAAAAACAGAAAAACAAGCCGAGAGTTGTGGCAGTCGTCTATAGTCCCAGCTATTTGGGAGACTGAGGCTAGAGGATCACTGGAGCTCAAGAGTTTGAGATTGTTGTGAGCTATGGCACTATGGGACCTCTACCTAGGGAAACAGAGTGAGACTCTGTCTCAAAGAAAAAAAAAAAGGAAAGGAACTCTAATACATCTGGCAGAAGACTTCTTAGTCAAAATCTTCCAGGCCAGAAGTGGTTGGCAACACATATTCAAATTGCTGAAGGAAAAAAAGCCTTAACCCTGGGATATTGTATCCTGAAAAAAAAAATCCTCCAAACATAAAGGAGAAATTAAAAACTTTCCAAGACAAACAAAAGCTGAAGAACGTCATCAACACTAGGTCTGCCCTATATATGTGCTGAATGGAGTCCTTCAATCTGAAAGAAAAGCCCTTAATGAATAGGAAAAAAACATCTGGAGGCACAAAACTCACTGGTAAAAGTAAGCACACAAGTACAGAATACTCTGTTTGCTAAAATTGTGGTGTATGTCACTTATACCTTGAGTAGAAAAGATAAGCCTATCAAAAATAATAACTACAACTTTTTAAGACTAGATAGTACAAAAAGATATAAATGAAAATATCAAAAGGTTAAAAACCGAGCAGTGGGTGCAGTATAAAAAGATATAAATGAGAACAACAAAAAGTCAAAAAGTTTAAGGTGGGTAAAGTGTGGAGTTCTGTTAGATTTCTCTTTCCTTGTTTGTGTTTTGCAATATCTGTTTAAAATAATTGGTTATAAAATGTTTTTGCAAGCCTCATGGAACCTCATAAGAGATGCACAAAAAATAAAAAGCAAGAAATTAAAACATACTACCAGAGAAAATCTCTTCTACACAAAGGAAGAGAGGAGGGAAGGAAAGAAGAGAAGACCACAAAACAACCAGAAATTAAAGAAACAAGACCTTTAATTTCACTGAGGAAAGAAATTGAAGAGGACACAAAAAAAGGAAAGACATTCCATCTTATGGATTGAAGAATCAATACTGCTAACATGCCAATACTAACTCTAAGGAATGTACAGATTTGGTGCAATCTCCATCAAACTACCCATGATATTCATCACAGAAATAGAAAAATAATCCTAAAATTTATATAGAACTACAAAAGACCCAGAGTAGCCATGCCATCCTGAGCAAAAAGAACAAAACTAGAGGAATCACATCACCTAACTTCAAATTATTCTACAGAGCTATGGTAACCAAATATACTACAGAGCTGTGGTAATCAAAATATCATGGTACTGGCATGAAAAAAGACACACAGACCAATGGAACAAAATAGAGAACTCAGAAATAAATCAACACATCTGCAGTGAGCCCATCTTTGACAAAGTAGCCAAGAACATACACTGGGGAAAGGACCATATCCTCAGTCAATGGTGCTAGGAAAACTTGATATCTACATGCAAAAGAATGTTACTGGATCCTTATCTCTGTCCATATAAAAATGAAATCAAATGGATAAAATACCCAAATCTAAGACCTGAAACTATAGAACTGCTTAAAGAAAACAATTCAAGGGTTGTGGGGGTGGGGCGGTGGAAGCTGCAGCCTTGGGGCCACATGTGGCCATTTGGATCATTGAGTGGACCCTTTTGACTGAATCAAATTTTACAGAAAGAACAAAATCATGTAATAAAGGGATTTGTTCTGTGAAATTTGGATTTGGGTGAGGGGCTGCCCTTGGGATCTGGAGGACCACTCGCGGCCCTGAGGCTGGAGGTCCCCCATCCCAACACAAAGAGCTAAAAGGATTCTGCATGCCAAAGGAAGCAATCAACAAAGTGAAAAGACACCCCACAGAATGGGGGAAAATATTTGAAAACTTCCCATTTGACAAGGAAGGAATAACTAGAATATATAAGGGGCTCCAATTCAATAGAAAAAAAATCAAATAATGCAATTTAAAAATAGCAAAGGATCTGATTAGCTATTTCGCAAACGAAGTCATACAAATGACCAACAGGTAAATGCCAAAATGCTCAACATCATTAGTCACCAGAGAAATGCAAATCAAAACTACAATGGGGGACCATCCGACCCCGACTGGAGTGATTTTTATCAAAAAGGCAGGTGATAACCAATGTTAGTGAGAATGTGGAGAAAGGGGAAACCTTGTCCACTGTTGGTGGGGATGTAAATTAGTACAAACCACGATGGAGAAGAGTATGAAGAATTCTAATTAAACCAGAAATAGAGCTCCCACATGATCTGCAATCCCACTACTACCGTGTTTCCCTGAAAATAAAACATCCTCTGAAAATAAGACCTACTTACAGGTTTCCTTCTGGGTGAAATATAAGGCATCCCCCTGAAAATAAGGCCCCCCCAGGCTCTGTCTCGGAATGAAAATTAATTTACCGTAAACTGGTTGCTAGGGCCACCCCGACTGAGCAACCAGTGACTTTACACGAGTCTTGACGTCACTGCTGTGTGGAGGCTGAGTGGAGGTCAGAGTGAGCAGTGAACGCCAGGCGGGAGAGAGAGGAGACTTTCATAGATGCGTGTAGAAGAACAGGAGGATCAGAGCAGATGGGATGAGGTGAACAATAAATGTGTACCATATTCATCTTTATGGAAAAATAAGACATCCCCTGAAAATAAGACCTAGCGCATCTTTGGGAGCAAAAATTAATATAAGTCACTGTCTTATTTTCGGGGAAACAGGGTAGGTATTTATCCAAAAGAAAGGAAATCGGTATATTGAAAAGATATCTGCTGTCCCACGCTTATTACAGTATTATCCACAATAGCAAACATTTGTAATCAACCTAAGTACGTCTTAGTTAGGAATACTTAGGTGAAGAAATTGTAGTGTACATTTACATGCATGTACACAATGGGATGTTATATAGCCATAACAAGCAATGAAATCCTATCATTTGCAACAAGATGGATGGAACTGGAGAACATTATTTTAAGTGAAATAAGCCAAGCACAGAAAGACAAATCTCACATGTTCTTATTCCTATATAGTAGCTAAACATTAAAACAACTGATTTCAAGGAGATAGAGAGTGCAATGATGGTTACCAGAGGCTGGGAAGGGTAGAGTGCAGTGAAGGATGAAGTGGAGATAGTTAATGGGTGCAAAAGTACAGTTACATAGGTAAATGAACTACATTTGATAACAAAGTGACTATAGTCAATAATAAGTTATGGTATATTTTAAAATGACTTAGAAGAGTGGAATAGGAGTGCTCCTAAAAAAAATAAATAAATAAAAGATAAATGCTTGAGGCAATGGATACCCCAATTACCCTAATTTGATTAAGACATATTATATACTTGTATTATAATATTACATGTACCCTATATTTATATGATTGTATATAACTATATACAACTATTATGTATCCATAATAATTAAAAATTAAAATTCATTTTAAAAATTCAAAATAAATCTACTAAGCACAATACAGTGAGCTGAACATTTTGGATATAAAGAGACATAAAACATGTTGTTTAGACATCAGATCTTCTGAGCAACATGTGCAGTGTAAGACTATATGAGGACTGGGCATGGTGGTTCACACCTTTAATGCCAACACTCTGGGAGGCTGAGGCAGGAGGATCACTTGAATTCAGGAGTGAATTGACTCAGGAGTTCAAGTCTAGCCTGAGCCAGAGTGAGACCCCCATCTCTAAAAATAGCCAGGCATTGTGGTGGGCACCTATAGTCCCAGCTACTTGGGAGGCTGAGGCAAGAGGATTGCTTGAGCTCCAGAGTTTGAGGTTGCTGCGAGCTATGATGCCACATAGGGTGACCGAATAAGACTCTGTCTTCAAAAGAAAAACAAAAATAGACTATAAGACTATATTGTGTTTTTGGTGGCCATGTGGTATATTATCTTGATCTCCCAGTAAATTCATCAGTAATTGATTTACTCATGTTTGATTTTTGTTTTCACAATAACTGTTGTCAAAAAAGGTTTTTGGGCTAGGCATGGTAACTATGCCTGTAACCGTAGCACTTTGGAAGGCAAAAGTGGGAGGATTTCTTGGAGCCAGGATTTCAAGACCAGCCTAAGCAAGAGCAAGATCCCATTTCTAAAAAAAGAAAAAATAGAAAAATTAGCTGGGGGTGATGGCATGCACCCCTAGTCCTAGCTACTCAGGAGACTGAGGCAAGAGGCTCACTAAAGCCAGGAGTTTGAAGTTGCAGTGAACTATATTGGCACCACTGCACTGTAGCCCAGGCAACAGAGTGAGATTCTGTTTCAAAAAATTAAAAAAAAAAGGTTTTCAGATCTTATATCTTATGATTGTAGAATTGCCCTTTCACAACTGACGATATCAATATATTTCCCATCATTTCATAGCCAATTGTTCAAACTGGTGAGATCCGTTAGCACCTTTCTTCTTTAACTGGCAACTTTTAAGTTGTAAATTTCTAAACTATAAATTTTTAATTTGATAAATGTGGTCTCACCTTTATGTTCAAGTCACTGATAAAAAATTTTACAGGAAAAGTTCAAGAACAGAGAATGACATACCTGGAGAGATCTCCTTCGCAGTTGCCCTCCCTCAATTTATTCCTTTTATGTGTGATTATCTAACTACCTGAAAAGTCAATCTGTTCTTAACATCAGCCATCCCACATCCCTCTATCTTGTTCATGAAATTAGTCAAATGGCTTTAACTGGATAGAATACAATAACGAAGTTTTCCAAGGGTTCATTTGTTCATTTCCAAGGGTTTCATTACTTCTGTGAAAAGAGGAAAAAGAACAGCGCAGATCTCTATCTGATAAGAACGCAAAAGAAGGAACCAGGCACAAGATAACAGCGGAAACTGTCTGTCAAGAAACCACAGGGCTCTGATAGCGGGGCACACCACCAACTTATGTGCAAGAGGTCATGAGAATACAGAGATCTCCATATTTCTAAGAAATATGCCTCTTCACTCCCCTAGAATATTAAGGAATAATTTAGCATGTTTGAAATATTAATATATTACAGGATATGGTAGATACTGTGCAAGGATTACAGAGACAGAGGACACCTGCCTGGGTCTTGACTTTTGAGATCTGATCGTTCTTTCTGTAGACAGTTGCAGACAGGTCCTCACTGGTAATCAGTGTTACTTTTCATTTGATTGTTTGTTATTTTTTCTTCTTTCATGTGAATATCAGCCCAATGATGATGCACAGCAAGGAGGGGTGATTCCAAGACCAAATAAGTGTACACTCTATCTGCTATTTTATTGTGATTCACAGAATTGAGCAAATCTATGATAAAAAGAAAATTAAAGTTTACTTTGCCTGATGTACTCATAAGAAAAGTATGCTGGTCCTTATTGATGGCCATCTTCTATTCCAAGTATTCAACAACCATCTGTCTACTAAAAGATTCTGAGAAAATAATTTACAGATATATTTTTTAAATATTTGACTATCACCAGACTTCTTTTGTCTCTCCCAACAGACAATGAAGGCCCCCATGAGACTTGGGTTTTGTTGAGCACCATTCTTTACCAAGGGTTGCTTTCATAGACTGATTAGTAAAATTTTATTCCTTATTGTCTGTTGGGTTTAGCCCAGGTGTTTTTCTTCTCTTTTTTGTTTTATTTCTGTGCTATCCATTTGCCATGACAAATTTCAGAGCTTGCTGAGTCTTTATTTGAAGATAGCCTGAATTTCAATTCTTAAAATAAATTATATAATACCATTGGTCTACAGGTCCAGTGTCTGCATAAAAATGTACCAATTCTAGAACTTTAGAAATGGCAGCTTTCTTCTAATGCAGCCCATGAAAATAGACTTTTCTCCTTTTCCTGATGCCTTCCGGCAGTATGGTCTTAGGGATGGTCTTAGTGAGTTGGTGCTGCTGCAAAAAAGTACCGTAGCTGGAGTGGCTTATAAACAACAAATTTTCTCACAGTTATAGAGGCTGGAAGTCCAAGATAAGGGTCCTGGCATAATTAGGTTCATCTAAACATGGCAGAAAAGGAGTGAGAGAGCTCTCTGGGGTCCCTTTTATAAGGACACAAATCCCCTTCATGAAGACTCCACCTCCACCACCTAATTCCCTCTCCAAGGCCCCACCTCCAACATTATCACAATGAGGGTTAGAATTTCAAAAGATGAATTTGAGAGGAACCTTAACATGTACTCAAAAACAGAAACTATCTCCCTGACTTTTAGAGAGGAGAAAATAATAACTGAATTGGAAACTACCTCAAAAATCTTCTGCAAGAATATAAATGCTCTCTCTCTGTCTCTCTCCCCACCCCCCACTTGAGAAAAACAGATTACTGTTTAAATTGGAGGAAGGTAGCTGCCTTATAATATCTTTTGTTTAATATCTAACCAAAAAAGGTAGCTATTTGGGGGACTTTAAAAGAAAAAGTTTGCCAGCAGATTCCAAAGAAACTGAAAGATATAACCCGAGGTCATGAACTTTAGTAAGTATAAATAAAGAAGGTGAGAGACTGTGTACCACAGCAGAATCACTCCTATTCCCCAGGAAGCCACATTGGACCATCAACAAAATCCTGAGAATTCTCACTAACACACACACACACATATATCTATGAAAGGAAGCAAATATGTCTTCTTATCTTTTCCCTCTTTTGACCAGGCAGGGTGAAAAAACAGCAATAAAGCAAAGCAGGAGATGCAAACAGCATGGCTGACTCTGTGTGACAGAAATAAAGTCCCGGAAATGCTCATGATTTGGAGACCAATGTGAATCCAAGGTCTAGGGATGGAATACATCCGAAGCATGTAGAGAGAATCCAGGTGCCTTACATTGAAAACAGCCAGGCATGGTGGCTGTACACCTGTAATCCTAGCACTCTGGGAGGCCAAGGAAGATAGATCACTTGAGCTTAGGAGTTCGAGACCAGCCTGAGCAAGAGTGAGACCCTGTCTCTAAAACTAGCCGGGCATTGTAGCAGGAACCTGTAGTCCCAGCTACCTAGGAGGCTGACGCAAGAGGATCTCTTGAGCCCAAGAGTTTGAAGTTGCTATAATCTATGACACCAGGTCACTCTACCCAGGGCAACAGAGACTCTGTCTCAAAAAAAAAAAAAAAAAAAGAAAGCCTCAAAAGTGAAAGCAGAGTCCAGCCACATATGTACACACCTGTGTGAACATGTGAATCCCTGCAGGCCCTCAGCCTATGAGACAATGGCATTTGAGCTGGTAGTTGTGATGGGCAGGGTAGCAGTTGAAGCTGGACACAAAGGTCCTGTTCAGATTTATATACTTGTGAGAATGACTGTTCAAGCTCTGCATAAGTTACTTTCACTTGTTGTGCTATCAAAACAGCAAACAGTGCAAAAGATTAAGGTTTTGAGTATGGGGAGGTGGGTTCCAATGCCCGTCTTTGCTCTTGAGAGTACATCACCTAAAGTCCAGTGGGTCAGTACCCCAAAGTGAGAAGTCCACTGGCCAGCAAAGCAAAGAACCCTGGCTGATGGTCAGCGTGAATGAGATAAAAAATAAAGGGCAAGGTAACAGTGAAAAGAAACTATGAAATAAAGAAAATACCAGGGGTGACAACAAAAATGTTCACACATTTTAAGAGATCTTGTTGGAAGTAAAATCATTCATTCCCAAGAAGTATATGAATTTCAGGTAAAATGGATGAGTGTAGCACATCTAGGTATACTTGATCAGTAAGCTCCAGCTTCAGAAAGTAATAATACATAGGCAACATCTCTTAAAATATGTATACATTTTGGCACCCTTTGTATAATACATAAATATTAACAATAAATAACCCAATGAGAAAAAAGGAACAAACAAGGAACAGAAGAAAATTTTTCAGAAGAGCTTTGAGTAATAGGACAAGCTGACAAGAACTGCTTGAATTTGACAAAGAGCAAATAGAATATCAAAAACACTATCCTCTGAAAAGGAAAAATACTGTTCTTAGAAAACAAAATGAAAACCAAAATATCATTAAAAATAAGCCTGTAATCCTAGCACTCTGGGTGGCCAAGATGAGTAGACTGCTTAAGCTCAAGGTTCAAGACCAGCTTGAGTAAGAGCAAGACCCCATATCTACTAAAACTTGAAAAATTAGCAGGTGCCTGTAGTCCCAGCTACTAGGAGGCTGAGGCAAGAAGATCTATTGCTTGAGCCCAAGAGTTTGAGTTTGCTGTGAGCTATGATGGCATGATGGCATTCTGCCCAGATGATAGAGTGAGATCTGTCATCAAAAAAACTTAAAAAATAAATAAGCAAGCTAAAAACAAGTTATACACAAAAGGATTCAAAGAGACAAAAAAACAAACAAAATCAATTTACTTATATTGAGAAGAAGACTATAGTAAACACAGTACTGCAAATGAACATGTGCTTAAAGAATCACAGAGAAACTTCCAACATGGAGGACAAAAATCAGAAACCCAAGAAATGTTAAACTGGTGTAAAAATACAAGTAAAAATAGTATAACAGTGGGACAAGAAAAGTATTACAAGGATATATTATGTAATAACATCCCTGAAATAAGAACTCCAATGGCACAGTAAATGAACCTGAAAATTAGGTATGGAATTTTTACATTATTCTATGTCTTTGTTACTGAATTTCAAGAATGAAAAGAGTAATCTTTCAGACATCACTAAACTAATCATCTGCATACAGCATTTCTCAACCTGTGGGTCACGGCCCCTAAGACCATCAGATAACACATCCTGCATATCAGATATTTACATTACGATTCATGACGGTAGCAAAATTATAGTTACGGAGCAGCAACGAAAATAATTTTATATTTGGGGGTCACCACAACATGAGGAACTGTATTAAAGGGTTGTGGCATTAGGAAGGTTGAGAACCCCTGACAAGGAGAAACAAAAATCATACAGACATCAGACTTCTGCCAAGCAACATGCCTAAATACAAATGGAAATTGTCTCTAGGGCTTTGTTCAATATGATGGCTACTAGCTATGTGTGGCTTCTGAGCACTTGAAATGTTGAAGTATTCAGATATGTTGAATTAAGTAAAATATTATTAGTAAAATAATTTTACCTGTTTCTACACATTATTTTTAGTATGGCTACTAGAATATTTAAAATTACGCATGTGGCTCACATTATATTTCTCTCACACCACAATGATCTATATAGTTCTTAAGAAAGAATATAATAACCACTCAGGATGTTTTAAAGTAAATTTGTAAAAACACACATTTGTGAATATAAAAAAAGAAGATTCATTTCAGTCATAGAAATCTATATTGAACTACTTCATGAAAATAAAAAAAAATAAAAATGAAGGACCCATAAATACATTTAAAAAAGAAAAAAATTGCCAGTGTGATTTGGTGTTATAGAAAAAAATTAAATATTTAAATATTAGAAAAAAGGATTTATAATTGGAGAATTTATAGTAAAGAAAGCTAGCTATTAATGGCAAGCATTTTCATATAATGAGACAAAAAATGTTACAGAAGTTACAAATCTTGATAATATAAAAAGGAACAATATAGTACAGGGGTTAGCAAACTTTTTTTTGAAAAGAGCCAGATATTAAATATTTTAGGCTTTATGTGAGCCACAAGGTCTCTGTCATGGCTGTTTAATTTCACAGCTGTAACTCAAAAGCAGGAATAGACCACACATAACAAAAGGGCCTGGGTGGGGGGAGACAAGATGGCGGACTGAAGCCAGCTTTTCACAGAGGCTCCCGTCCAGAAGGAGAGTTAAAGGATGGAAATTTAGTAAGTAACCTGGAGGATTCGAGCTATACCAGGAGAGAAGGTTGGAGATTGCACATCAA
>CAUYPK010108548.1:0-26324 GCA_963574355.1 Loris lydekkerianus | reverse complement strand
ACAGGTAAGGCCTTTCCGGTTTGCAGTCTCACTGCTGCTTGTACTCACGGTTGCCAGCGTGATTAGGTTGATCGAACACACGCAGCCACTTGCCAGTTTTCCACTGTTTTTGTCCTCCTCCTGGGGTCCAGAAGTCCCTTGCTGGCTCCCTGTATCCTCAAAGGGATTATCATAGGCAGATCCCACCAGCCAGGGATGCCTGGAGTCTTGTCTCCCCAGACTCGCCATGCCTAGTTACAGGGAAGCTGTTACTCAGCTGCCATCTTTAATCCAATCCTGTTCACCAGTTTTTAACAGTGTATTTGGAACAGAGCAGGTTCACTACACAACAAGTGAAAATGAATAGCCTCAACAAAATAAGTAGTTTCAAATGTCTGCTTCTCACCTGTGTCACTTCACTTTCCAGCCTCCATTTTCAGTGGCTCCCATTTGGACATACTTTCATAGAGGCACCAGTTTTTTCCACCCTGAATAAAGTTTTCACCACAGGAATTCCAGGGAAGGCATGGATAGCTACAGATATCACTGACCTCTAATTTCCCTGGAGGGATTAAAATTACCGTAGTGGTGGGGAAAGCCAAGGTATGCCAGAGAAATGCAGGTAAGCTGCACTAGGAGTGAATCTTTCCATGGTTACCATCTCTTCTCAGATTTACTCTCCTGACAGATAATACAGTAGAAGGATTTCCAAGCATGTCATGATGTAGTACACTTGGCCTCTGATACACATATAATTTGGTATTTGTTCCCTCCAAATCTCGTGTTGAAATTTGATTGACTGTTGGAGGTGGAGCCCAATGAGAGGTATCTGAGTTCTGGGGACAGAACACTCATGAACTTGGTGCCGTCCTCAGTGTCAGTGGTCAATTCCGGGTCTCTCAGTTCCCACCGGAACTGTTCATTGAAAAGAGCCTGGCCCCCTCCCTTCTCACTCCCCCTCCCTCATCTTCCATGTGATACCTGCTCTCTCCTTCTTCTGCCATAGTGAAAGCTCCCTGAAGCCTTCACCAGAAGCAGATGCTGGCACCATGCTTTTTGTACAGACTACTGAACCATGGCCAAATTAACCTGTTTCCTTTAGAAATTAACCAGCCTCGGTTATCCTTTATCGCAACACAAAAGGACTAAGATAGCTTCTCTGAAAAGAGCTAAATTTGTTTATGGCTTGGGAATTTTTTGTCTGTTGAGTTCAATATCATGTTTGAGTTAGCGAATCTAAATGCAGGAAAGAGCTTACCTGATCCACCAATGGCAAGGGTAATTCTTATGGAATCATGACACCCAAAGGAGATTGACCGAAGAGAGATCAGAACCCATCCCCTTTCACACCCACAACTTGTCTTTCACCGTCTCTCCTGATTGGCTTCTTCACAATGGC
Organism: Loris lydekkerianus; assembly: GCA_963574355.1. Taxonomy (NCBI): domain Eukaryota; kingdom Metazoa; phylum Chordata; class Mammalia; order Primates; family Lorisidae; genus Loris; species Loris lydekkerianus. Next base: position 24,946 of record CAUYPK010108548.1, on the reverse strand, counting down.
TCCCATTTGGACATGCTTGTTCCCTTAGCTAGGGCAATCTGTTCCATGTACTCTGAGGGGACTTACAGCAAAACTTCATGAAAGTTCTGTGATAAAAGACCAAAAGAAGTTGTGTCTTTCGACAGAGTGAAGAGAAATAGGACGAGATGGTGAAGAAAGGAGAGGACATGTGGAAATAGGAGTTGGGGGATCAATAATGGGAAAAAGAACTACTAGAGAAATTTTTTTAAAATGGAAAAAAAATTCTTAAATTCTGGAAACATGTGCAAATTGGGATAGCCCAGGATATGAGTCAGAAGAGGCTTGGTTAAAATAAATAAATTTTTTTTTAAAAAAAGACAACCACAGAAAAAAGAAGGAAAATGAAGATGGCTTTGCTGTTTTAGCTGTTCTTTTACAAATGTAACTTTATAGTTATTAAACAAAACAAAAATTAGAATTGACAGGATGTATTGGATACATAAGGAGAAAAATGGAGGCAAACTATCAGAGCCCAAGAATATATGTATATCATTTGGGAAAAATGGAGGTGCAAAATAAAACATACATTTGTTTTTTTTAAAAAAATCAATTGAGCCGTTCAGAAGATCCCTTCTAAAATGTCTCATTTTCCTTCTCCTGACTGGCTTCTTCACAGTATGTCCACTCACACGCCCAATGTTACTGGCACGTAAATCAAATCTTTCATAAAAATCAGAAATAAAAAAATATATGAGCACAGGAGGTTCCCAACATTGGCAAGATTCCAATTCACACATAGTCCTGGGCGTGATCCACTAACATGCTTTAAGAATACGGAAGGTGCTATCAGCCTTAATTTATGTGTACCAACGTGCTCTCCATAGGGACCAATTACTTCAGAAATGTCAGACGAGACATTGCTGCAAGGTGTATCAACTCTTCCTAAGTACGAGTTTGCAAAGCAGGCAGTGACTGAAGCATCAGAAGATTTGGAAAATCTGGTTCCATGTGTTCATGGCCAACAGTAACATACAAACCTCTGCACAGATGCACACTGTTGGGTGTAACATCTAAGCAAAGAAATCATCTCTTATGACAAGAAACTTGCATGCAACACAGACTGCTCCACACCACAGAAAGGTCTAATGCCAACCAATCGCGAAGTAAGGCTTCTCTCAAAAGAAAATCTTGGAAAGTAACAAGATGCAGATCCTATAATCTTAGTTGAAAGAGTATCTAAAAGAAGGCACAGTAACTCCCTTGCTGCCAGAGGCTGACTCCCAGGGAGGGGCTCCCAGAGCGGTCTTCAAGTCTGTTGACTTGTTTTTTCAAGCTGTTAATGTAACTTGCAGCTACATTGGTTTGTTTTGTTGTTGTGACATGGTCTCCATAGATGTGCATTGAAATGGTGCCCAGCTGTCCCAAAGCCAAGAAGCATGCAATCTGGAGGTTGTGCAAGCGAGATTACAAGGCTCCAAGGTATCCAGTGCCTGCGCTGCTCATCCTTTCTGCTTACCTCAAAGCTTCACTCATCCAGTCTGGGCAACAAACGTTGCATTAGGACCAAGTCCAAAAGCTGTGGAAAAGTGGCCACATTTGCAGACAAAGGAAAGAGCTTTATCTTCAAAAACAGGGCTTTTATGTACTTGTCTAGAGAGTAGTCAGTGATAACCCGGATGAGTTTAGTGATGGGTTTTTCTAGTTGTCCTTCTTCATTTCTATACATAGCCAACTGGTGCATCTTTATTCGTCTCGGGAGTCCATTCCCTTCATGTTTTCTTCATCCCCTGTCCCTCTCAAAAAAGATATTTTCAAGAAAGAACTTGATCGGCACACTCACACCAGACTTAGCAGATACAAATGCAGGACATCTAGTTAAATCTGAATTTCAGATGAACAACAGATAATTGTTTAGTGTTTAAGTATATCTCGTGCAATATTTGGGATAACTTATACTAAAATTTGTATGAAAATTTGCCATTATTTATTTGAAACTCAAATTTAACTGCTTGTCCTGTATTTTATGTGGCAGTCTTATTCTAAAAAGGAAATAACTTGTGATGTTTCTATCTCTCCAGGGTACATTGACTGAATTTTAACTTAGGGTCAAAATCCCTATATCTTAAGCCAAATTACTAAATTAGGAGATTTTAGCAACAGACTGAAAGAAAAATATACCAGGCAAGCAATCACTTATTATTCCTAGCTCTATGGAGTCATGATTTTTAAACTGCAAAGCCTGCAAATCTCTGAAACAGAAAGCATAGTTTGATTCTTACCAGCTCAGACTTAAGCCTACTGATCAATGTTTACCCCAAATCAGACAAAGTGATTGTTCATGTTAATTGGTGCTCTGCTCTTCTAGATGGAGAAAATATTGTTCAGAAATGTAAGCTTCTGCCCCCAAATATCTATTCCCACAGTGTTTTCAGAAGACTGGTGACACAGATGGCTACAGGTGACTATCCTAGGACTCAGCTCACATCTTATTAACAAAGACTTTTCACATGTCATGTACATGACAGAGTAAAGAATGAAATATATATGCTTCACATCTTTAGACAACCCATAGTTAGGGGCCAGGCACCATGGCTTGGCCAGGCACCTGGCTTAGCACTCTGGGAGGCCAAGGCAGGTGGATTGCTTGAGCTCAGGAGTTCCAGACCAGCCTGAGCCAGAGCGAGACCCTGTCTCTAAAAGATAGCCAGGCATTGTGGTGGGTGCCTGTAGTTCCAGCTACTTGGGAGCCTGAGGCAAGAAGATCATTTGTGCCCAAGGGTTTGAGGTTGCTGTGAGCTATGACGCCATAGCACTCTACCGAGTGTGACAAAATGAGACTCTGTCTCAAAAAAAAAAAAAAAAAAAAAGAGAGAGCCTATAGTTAGGGACAGGGAGAGGAAGGAGGTCCATAAAGAATGGTAGTTAAAGAGAAAGTAGAGGGAAGAATGTGAAAAAACAAAGAAGAAAATTAACTTGATATAAAAAGTTTAAGTGGGAGTGAAGTGTAAATGGGACAATTGACCCAACCCTAATTGTCCAGAACAGGTGGTTGCACTAGTTGAGTGGAGGATCTCAGGAAAGAAGCCTGTGAAAGAGACTAGAAATGGACTCATTTAATATTCACTCCAAGAAAAAAAAAAATACAGTTAAAAATAATATAGTAAAATACAATATTAAATATACACATGCATATAAAAATATAGAGATTCACTCCAACCTCCTTCTGGAATGCCTTCCTGTGTATTACAGAGGCAGGTAGACCAAAAACGACTTTTCTTCAGGCTCCCTTATAATTTGGTTAAGATTTAGGTTCCATTGTCAAATGCACTTTCAGAACTTGAATTCAGAACTGAGTGACGCAAGGAGAGAGGCTAGACGCAGCCATCCTTCTGCAGCTGCAGATGGCGTGTGGAACTCCCTAGTTTAGCAGAAGTGGCCTCCTGACCACAGCCTCCACAGATCAAGGCAACTCAAGCAGTTCCTTTGATGGCTCAGTTGTGGTGTGACTTCAGGATTTTTTTTCCTGGAAACTCCAGCCTAAAGTGTGTTTCTTTAGCCCACAGGCTGTGACTGTAGCACACTGAATACTCTGTCATTAATGCATTTCAACTGGAGACAGTTCTCTGCAACTAAACACTAACTGATACAAGATACAGACCTACCAAAATATCTATTTCACTAGCCAAATGGTCCTGAGCTAGATAGAATTTTTCTTCCTACCTAGAGGCACTTGGCAATGTCTAGAGACATTTTTAGTCATCAAAGCTAGGAGTAGGGGTGAGGGTAATACATGTTACTGGCATCCAGGGAGCAGAGAGGGGCCAGGGAGGTTGCTGAACATCTTGCAATGCGCAGAACAGCTGCCCACAACAAAGAACTATCCAGCCTGAAAGGTCAACAGTGCCAAGATTCAGAAATTTTTTGTAGCAGAGCACCCAGTTTGAAAATTTATCATTAAAAATACAGTATTTGCAACACTGGCTTTGAAAGCATCTTCTACAAAGCAAAAATAGACCTCAAAACAAGTACAGTCAAGTTTTGTTTTCAACCAACATGATGATGTGTTATTCTCTTTTTTCCAAGATTTACATAATTTTTACATTTTAAAATTTCTGAAATTATGTCATGACCTAAAATTAAGGTGTACTTGTAGTGCAGTAATTTTTTTTCTTGTGCTTTCCTTTTTTTAATCGAAAAACTATTATTAAATCTCTGCTACATCTTAGAACTGGTGGCATCTTAGAATCAAGAAACTAGGGCAGCTTATGTAGGAATTTCCTGAGGATAACCTGGCCGCATTACATGTGGAGACAGAGTATTGGAAGTGGCAACGGCACCTTGGGCTCGCCCCTGCTGCAGGAGAGACTCCCTGTGGCACTTTCCACTGGTTTTGGCACAAAGCCCAGGCATCCGTTATTTTTTCAATGTTCTTTGCAAGCCAGGGTCAAGAACCACTAATTTAGGGCACCTTGAAGGAGGTGGAGAAAGCCAGAGAAAGGGATGCCACTATTAGGAAAGACAAACAAGAAGTGATGGCAGACAACCAGATGGACTTCAGAGCTCCACTCTCCCACCCAGGACCAGACCTCGTTACCATCACCAGGCAATGTGCTAACACTCCGGGCTCACAGCTCTTGAGTAACTTTCCCCAGCTCTCTAGGGACCAAAGAAAATTACAACTGGAGAATTTAACTAATAATAGATCCTGAAAAGAAGAAATGGAACCTGCTTTCATTCACTCCAAACTTAGCACATAGTTCAGAAGCAAGATATACCTTATAAATACATTTCCTGTAACTTGTAAACACTTCATTCCCCCATAAAGTCTAGCTTATGCCTTGAATGAAAAGGTGCTCAGTACTTGCTAAAGTGAATTAAATCTGCTCCCTAAAAGTGCTACTGCCTCTTTTAAAAGGGAGAGCAAAAATTCAAAAGAACCATAAGGGGGCACAGAGGACCTAGCCCATTCCAATTACCTTTGTCCAGGAATAGGAAGAGATCTACATAAGTTCATATAAATGTTACCTAAGAAAGTTGCTGCTACTGCCAACCCAACAACCATATTTATTTGTTAAGGTGCTTGTTTGTTTGTTTTAAGTCAAAACTGACACAGTAAATCCTACAGTATTCCCCAATTGCTTCAAGACCCAAAATATAGACTTCTAAAGCCATACCATAGCTAAGATCCTAAAACCAGGCTTTGGTATACTTAGGTGCCAGGCCCAGATGCTACCCAGGAGTTAGTTTCAAGCAGGCAAGTCTGAAACCTTATTGTATCTTTTTAGAAGCAATCATTCTCATAATTTCAGCAGGGTCATTTTTCCTTTGTTTTACATTTATTTATTTAGAGACTTCTAAATATGTGCTGGTCTGTTGAAACAGCCTCTGGGCCCAAGTACAATAAAAACATTAATTAAAACACATGATTAGAAATACCCAGCAGCGAGCCTGGAACAGCATCAAATGAGCTCGGCCGTTGACATGTCGGTCATAGAAGATAAGGCCTGCAGGTGACCTGCAGTGAGCCCCTTCAGCTTCTCCTCGGATTCCCCACCAATGCTGAGGTGAGCTCTCTCTGCCCAGAGATGCCCACGCCCAATTAGTCCATTTTTCTCTTAACTCTTTCTTTGGCACAGTCTCCTGCTCTCCTTTTATTCTGCAATGTACTAACAAGAAATTCACAGAATCCCCAAGCTTGGCAAAGATCTGGGCACAAAAACTTTACATAACAGCTGCTTTGGCAGGGCAGGACCAGAAGGGCTAGGTGCTCTCAGCTGAAGTGTGCCCTGCAATTTGTGGGCACTGTCACTCTCTCTGAGACCGTCTACTGTTGCTTATGGCTCTGAACCCTTCTGTATCCAGACATAGCAGCAGAATTAACATGGAATGCCACATGCAAGAATCAAAAGGAACACAAGGAAGATCCCAGGGAGAATCAGAAAGTGTCAGTACTTCAGATTTGGAGGGGAACCCACCTACAAAGTAGAGATAATAAACCTTCACTCCCTTGTGATGTAAAAAATTCCCTAAATTACAATTTTGTTTACACAGCTAATTAGGCATAAAAGTTTTGAATCTAGCACAGGCCTGCTAAGAAGTAAGATCTTGTTATATGCAGACATGTCCTGTCAAGGGCTCATAGCCTGTGAAGGATGCCATTGATGGGAACTATGACTTTATTATAAGTCCTATCCTTTTCTTGAAGGCTCATAAGTAAAAGCAAAAGATCTTGGCTTCTGTCTTTTATGTATAATTTTCCCACAAGCCTCCCATCTTAGAAAAACAAAAGAAGAGATTTGAAAGAAAACAACATCAGATCAATGCGAGGTAGGAATAGTATTTCAAAAGTGGTGGGAACGTATTATTTACCGTTCCACTGGATTCTGTATTATTCATTCCTTTTTATTTTTCTTTAATGACAAATGCACCAATATCTTATTACACAGAGGCTACCACCAAAGTAGATAAAAAACTGCCTTTTATCATACATCTGGCCCAAATTATATCTCTGGAATCCCTTCCCATCAGCCATGGTGTTTTCTACAATTTTTGCAATTTTGTTGAATTGGCTGTCTTGTGTGCCACCTGCTATGACATTCTGAAGTGGCAAGCTGGTACCTAAGAGGAAAAATAACATTTTTCTTCACTCTTAACCCACATTCTGAATTATGCTGAATTCAATCCTCAGCTAATTAGTTCAAGAACAAGCAACTCCAACCAAGATTCAGTATTACTTTCCTGTTTCTGAGAGCTGGGCTTTCCCCAAACGTAGCTCTCTTGTTACTCTTTGCATTTTAAATAAGCCACGTTGGAGCATGGATCTTATTTTTTTATTTAATATATGCACCCCTAGGGGCTGCATTGAAGCTTACCATGGCTCTTTGCCCACAGTCAGGCAAAAGAATGCCTGTGAGACCCGGCTTTGTCCTGCAGTAGGAGTCTATCGTGGAGCCCCAGATGGAGGTTCCAATAGGGAGGTTGCAAGTTAGTCTTCTCAGAAATGCAAGGTCCCTCAGGCTCTAACTTTGAGTCCTAGATCTCACTTAAGTTCCTTTATTTTGTTTTGTTTTAAACGTGTAATATTTTCTTTACTGAAAATTCACTGAATAAACTATTCCACAGAAGTCACTTTTTCAGATAACTGAAGACTTGCTAACATAAGACTTTGATGGAAATTCTTCCTAAAATGGTAAACAGTTATCTTGGGTCTCGAACAAGGTACCCTAAACGTATTCAACTTTTTTATGATGACTTACCTTTAAACTATCAGTTATATCACATTGGAGTATGAAACAATGCAGAGAATTATTTGCCCCTCCATTAAACAGCCCAGGCCACTATGATTCCCTTGTTACTTTGGCAAATTTTTATGTTTTGTCTCTTTCCATATTATCAAACTATAGGTGGTAACTTCACACTGATGTTCTTATGTCAGTCTCTGAAAGAAAACTTCTAGTTTATTGCCTCCAATTTATACATGGCTAGAAATGCAAATAAAACAATTTGTTGTAACAATATCTACCTTAAAGGACATTCGTTCTACATGGTATTCAGAGGCTCTGCCTTCTGCCCTACATGCAAATGCATCAGTGCGTGAATGCATGGCATCTATTCTGTTTGCAGAAAGCACTGCGAGACTTAATTCCAGCTCTTTGTCCGTATCCCACAGAACGGAGACGCCAGATGCTTGTCCTCCGGTGCTGCATAGTCAAATCCAGTAGTCAGCAACCTGTTCATCCTCAGATTCTTCTCTTTCCTTCTTCCTCTTATCTCTTTATCCCTCTGATTCCTGGTTTGAGCCATTTCAGTAAGCACTAAGTAAATCAGGAGTGGTCTGAGCTTTTTATTTTGCTCTACAGCACATTGGAAGAATAAGAGTTGTTTGGGGCCACAGAATAAATACAGAAACACTAAAAAACAGGGAGAGGGGAGAATTATCAAAAAAAGGTCCATGCCTACTTTTTTGTGATACTCAACATAGATAAGCAAAGGGCCTCATAAAATCAGCATGTGGCCCATGGGTCACAGGTTGAACACCCTGCATTAAATCATCCACTAAAAAGAAAGAAATCATTCAGGAAGGAGCAAAACAGTTTAGTGTATGCATACTGAACCTTGAGTTTGTTCACTTTTTTAATTTGCCTGTTATCAAAATGGAAGCATGAAGGTTGGCTATATTCACACAGGCACCTGCCACTCTCGTATGTGGCATTCTCCTCAGTTATAAAATCTCAGCCACTGTTTAAAATGCCTGTTCAAGATGATCCAGGCCAAGCTGACCTGGAGTGCCAAAAGAGCCACCAATTAAGATACAAGCTGTTATTCAACACTACACTATATGATGTTGGCACTGGCTCAGGACAAGTGATCAGCACATCCTGGTGGGCTGGGGACTGCCGCAATTTGAAACCCAAAGTCTCACATCCAGGATACCTTCTCTGTCCTAGGCAAATTGAGACAATTGGTCACCTACTGGGGGTGACTTCTCAAAGGTCTCTTATGTTTCCCTTCAGGTAGAACTTTTTATCTTCAAAGCATTTCTAAGAATTCAAAGATACCTTCCTCTTTTTTCTTTCTGCCAAGTCAGTCTAGCTAATTCTTTCATAGTAACGTGTCCAGCATCAATCTCCTCTTTTCTTATTGCCACACCTTGGACCTTTATCCCTTGCTCCTGGGCTACCTTCGTGAAGTCTTCCTGTCTTCACTCCAAAGTGTGTGCCACTCCCGGATTAATCTTTTTAAAACCCTATATTGCACAGGCTTCAGTTGAAGTCTCAGCTTCTCCATGAAGTCTGGCATCTTCTCAGGCAGGAGGAGGTGTAAGAGTGGACAGGGTGGAAGGAAGGAGTGGCAGGAGGTGTCAGCTGCTCAGCCCTGGTGTAGGGACTATCACCTCCAGGAAGCTGCTGAGGCACAAAATCAAGAAAAGACAAGAGAGACAGGCAGGGCACTAAGGTCAGTAATCCAGAAAAGGGGTCTGAGTCAAGGAGGCCAAGCCACACTCACAAAACCCCTGTGTCAATATGGACATCCAAGAGCGAAAGTGCGCTAGGCCCAGCATGGGAGAAGCAGGTGGGCCATTCCCAGTGAATGCACAGGACCACCTACCTTGCCCCACGACTAGGTCAAGGCAGGGCTGCAAGAGAAGGGAAAGCGACTGTGGTAGCAGGACCTGCCTGTACCATCCTTTGCAGTTAGCAGGTACTAATTTGGAAAGCTGATTATGTTTTAATGTATGCATCCCTTACACGCAAAGACTGTATCTCAGAATGTCATGCACAGAATGTCATGCACAGAATGTATCTCAGAATGTCCACACCTAGCACAATATGTACTCACTAAATATTTGATTTGAATGATAATAAAATGTGCTCCCATATTCTACTGGCAATGTGTGTAGGAAACCACACATGAGAAGGTTATAGTGACTTCACTTCTGTTCAGGAAGTCTGGAAGCCATCTTCAGGGGGGAGTTTAAGATACACTAACCAGCGAGGACAGAGTGGACCCAATTCCTCCCATTTCTCTTTTTAAAACTTCAGAGCGAACATCAACTCACCTACTTCCTTTTGTATCTTAGTTCAAACCCTAAGCACAAGTAGAGAAAAAATTAACCAACTACCTTTCACCAAGACTACAGAGCAAACCCCACACCCCAGATAGCTTTATGTTTTCATGCTATCGTGTTTATTAGTACTTGAAGTTCAACCAAAGGGGATGAAAAATTGATCTAGCTATTCAGTTTCTCAACTTGAGACTTCCCAGCACATATGCTAAATCACTTCTTGAAGATATGTTGGGATGTGCTCATGCTGAGAATCCCTTTAAAATGGTCCAGTTTTCAAAAGACTTTGCTAAGAATATATTTTCCACTCAATAACACCTTTTTGAAAGATCCAAGTTAAAATCAAGGCCTATTATGTAGCTTTATGAATGCAATCACCTTGCTTTACTGACCAATTCATAAAGTCCCTGGAGTAAACAGGGGAAAAACAGTGACAGTTAAGATTTACAAATAACATGCTATTGGAAATAGCCACCAGTGAGAGCCTTGTTTTAAAAGCCAAAGTAAACACCTGCAGTAATAAAAGGGGGCTACTGTATTTTGTTTCCTATCCAAAAAAATTATCAGGTGTAATTTTGAAAAGTCTCTGAAGAAAACAAAAAAGGAGAGCCTCAAAATAAATCTCTGATAGGAATTTATATGACATGCATAATGTTGAAAATATTCACCAAAAGAAATTGACTACTGAACTTTGTAAATCATTTAAACCAGGAGTTCTCAATCTCAGCATTATTGACATTTTAGATGGGAGAATTCCTGATGTGGGGAATCTGCCCCATGTGTTGTAGTGGTCTCTTCCTGCTAGACGCCAGTAACAGCCTGCCCTCTCCTCCCACTACCAGTTATGACCATCCAAAATGTCTCCAGATACTGCCAAATGTTCTCTGGAGGGCAAAATCACCCCCCACGGAGCTCCACTCATTAAATGAGAGAAAGTTTTCTTAAAAGGTAAAAAATCTTAAAACATCAGATTTGGAAGGGCAAAGTAAAAAATTCAGTAATGCTACTAATAAGATGCCCTAATAAATCAACCAGCTTTCACAGACAATAGAAACAATGCACAGGAAAAAACACGCCTGAAAATTGGAACCCTAAGCTCTAACAGTGAAGAACAACGGTATGCTGAAGGAAACCAGAAAAGCCAGCAGCAGTCGAATATGTGAAAAAATATTTTTCTTAATCTTTATATCTGGGGGGAAACACCATATTGGTCTGGAGGAAAAAAGTCAGTTTTACTCAGAAACATTCTGCAAAAAATGACAACTCCTCCTTCCCCTCCAAAAAAAAAAAAAAAATTTAATAATAATTGTAATGTGTCAAGTATTTATTATTTAAAGGAAAAGATTTTACAAACATCCAGGCAGCTGATACTAGTTTGGAAAGCTGTCAGTAGTGTTACAGATGCATCCTTAAATGTGACAACTAGCTTAAAACTCTCTGTGTCCCTCACACTGGGAACTGCCAGTATTTAATATTTTATTTAAATGATAATGAAGTGTGTTCATGTTCTGAGAGGTTTTAAAGACGACATTTCAAAGTGTAGGCGTAGGAATGATTTTGCTACCTTTCACCTGTAAATAAGAGAAGCTATATGGAAAGCCCCAGACAAAGCTCACCAGTAATGTTAGAGTAGAAAAAGTAAGGGTCAGGGAGTTCAAAAGTCCTGAGCCAAATCCCAGATTAATTGGTCCTAGATATGTGACATTTGTTCTGTTTACTCCTCTGTGGAACAAGAACAACAACCCTACCTCAAAGGAGAGTTGAGACAATTATATAAGATAAGGTACCACAGTAAGGGGGAAAGATGAGGTCTCTTGAACCCCCTAAGAAAATGGAACTCCCACCCAAGTGCTGCACCTACCTACTTACTGACCAACTTTTCTCTTTGATGTCAAAATCTCAAATCATTGCAGTCCTACAACAAAGTGTGAGCGAAGTCCCATACCAACAATGATAATGCAAAAAAGACATCCAGGGGTACAGAAAGAATGACACGCACTCGAGAACCAGGGAACACAGTTGTGATAAAATGTAGTTAATTCAAAGTCATTAGAAAATTGGATAACCTTTTATGAAAACTCTAAGTATAAGAGAATCTTATGGCTAAACAAAACAATGTCTTATCTCTTCTATAAAGTATTTTAAATTTTTATTTAATTATAAAATTTGTTAATATATTTTTAAACCATTCTGTACATCTATTAATGCTTTTTCCAAAAATAATAAGATTGATTAAGCTGAATATGTTTGGTTAAAATCATCTTTCAACTGTTTTTAGAAGCTTTTAAACTGAAAGCTACTTTGGGGGTCATAGAAATATTCTGTTTCCTAATTGGGGTTTTGGCTACACAGGTAAATACATATGTGTCAAAACTCACCAATTACTAACTTAAGATCTTGCGTGTCATTTCACTACATATGTAAAATATTATTGATATATGTCTATAGGTATTCATATATAATGTATATATTATGTGGGCATATGTATTTATATTTGTATATATGTGGCTGAGTATATTTGTATGTATATTTATATTTATATTTGTAATTTTTTTAATTTTTTTAATATAACAATACATTTATTTGGCCCAAATATTTACTCTTCTTCTTTCTCAAATTGGTCTTTTAAACCAATTTTACTGGTCAAAAGAATAAATAGAAAATTCATTCACATAAACCATATAAATAAAAACAATGCACATAATAGTCTTAACTCCAAAGATCACTAGTTGGATTAAATATTTCACTTTTGTTTTGTTTTTTGTTGCTATTTTCTTTCGAATTGTTGTCTGCAAGAGAAACACATTCGAGACACAGTAAGAGTTGTCCTTACCTATTTGGAAGTTAGGTTCAGAACCTTTTGAGGTAGGGTAGGGAAATTCATATTGGTATATATAGAAAATTTGGAATACCAGATATCTTAATAAGACAAACTAAAAACCTTCAATTAAAAATCACCTAATAATCAATGGCCTGTCATCCTTGTATGACCTGTCATCTCTATATGACTATAAGAAAAATATAGGATGTTATCCTAATAGCCAAGGTGATTTCTCAGCATGTACCATTAATAGAAATGAATATGGTTACTATAAAAGGACGATACAGATTAACCATGAAACTTAGCAATACTAAATATGTGTCTCTGAAACCACATAGCAAGAACATACACAAATTATCACAAAAATGCCAAAAGAAATTGAAATGAAATTATAACTACCAGACCATCAAACACATTTTTTTAAAGAAAATTAAGGAATAAATGATACAGCAGCAATAGCAAATGTAAACAGTATCGGTCAAGTTTAAAATGTAAACATTAGCTCAAGTTGGTCTGCCTTATTTTCAAGAGATTTAGAAAAGAAATAAAACTCCATTCAAAATTGTAAGAAATTTCAAAACGGCAATTTTCAAATCTCAGACATGCAAATAAACAAAGTCCTAGTAAATAGCTAAGTCACAGGTCCAAACAACAACCAGTCCTAATTAAAACAGGAAGGCCAAAGTAACGGCATCCATTCTGCCAGGAAAAAAACAAAATGGAACTTGCAGATCTCACAGATTTTACCACGTGGAAAGCTGTAATGAGAGTCACTTTAAAAGAAGTTTGTAATTTCAAAAAATATAGAAACTAAGAAAATGAAAATACAAAATAATTGTTAACTCCAAGAAAACTTGGAAATCATATAAGCAATGCAATTATGTATATAGTATATATATATATATATATTATATATATATATATTATGTAGTTTAGACTATAATATATATTCATATACACACATATCCAATGTTTTGGTATATATAAACTTTATATAATATATATAGTGTAAGCTATACAAAGGGTACCAAAAAATGGATATGCACTTTAAGAAAGGAAAAATTATATTAAAATTATAATACTAATATATACCAACAAAAGATGAATACAGTCACGTTTGACTTTTGCAATTACTGGAGGTGCTCAGAGTGGTTCCATCAGCGTCCAGACACTTCTGGTTATGCTGAACTACCGCTTGAGCAATACAGACTGAAGCGTCCACTCGTATCATTGCCCACACCATTCACTTTCTTCCTGATGTACCACCAGTGTAGCTGGTTTTCTGCATCACACCCTATCCATTAAGGTCCCTGGTAGGTAAAAGTCAAGAGATGTTAAGTCAGGAGTGGGAGAAACTCAACTTTTGTCCTATCCATTATTCTAGCAAGTTCTCATCAAGGTAAGCTATCACATCTTGCTGCGTGTAATAATCTTGGGGTGAACATTTTCCATGTTGCTGTTGTAAGAATGCATCATATACTTGTTCTGTTAACTCCCGTCTCACGTGCACATTGTCTGGCAGACTTCATGGCAAGCAGGTAAGCCGTTCCAACACCACAGCAGAAGCAGCAGGACTTGCTGCTGTGTGAGGCCTCCCGGATCTTCCCTTGTGCACATCACACATAGTGCCACATGTCCCGTACTTAACATGAATATGTGCAATTGTTAGGTGTGTTGGAGGTTCTGTTGCATACTCATGCCTACATTGCCATCATACTTCCACAGTTTAAATACCACCTCAATTTAAATACCACCTCAAAAAGATCTTGCGATCCTTGGGTGACCCCAGTGGCTCAAAGGAATAGGGCACCGGCCCTATACGCCAGAGGTGGGGGTTTCAAGCCCAGCCCTGGCCAAAAACTTCAAAAAAAAAAAAAAAGATCTTGTAATCCTCAAAGAACAACCGTGCTTCTGCCATTTTCTTTCTTTTTTTATTAATTAAATCATACCTGTGTACATTAATGCAATCATGGGGCACCATACACTGGTTTTATAGACTGTTTGACACATTTTTTTTTTTTTTTTTTTTTTTGTCAGTTTTTGGCCGGGGCTAGGTTTGAACCCGCCACCTCTGGCATATGGGGCTGGCGCCCTACTCCTTTGAGCCACAAGCGTTGCCCTCTGCCATTTTCTTTAACTGTAACATGGTGATTTGACTAATGCCACCTTTTGAACAAACATGCTACACACTACTCCTATAATTCAACTCAACTTTGGACAGTAATACTTAGGTAATGTCTCTTAAAATGTGTGCACATTTGTTTGGCACCTCTGGCATATAGTTTACAGTATAACCCAGATAAGGTTTAAACTGTACATCCACATAAGACTAAATAGTATAAATGTATATAGTATAAACTATGTGGAAACTATACAGTACAAATTATAGACATCATATAGAGGTATGTAATCACACATAACATAGTATAAACTATATGGCATACACACACAACAAACTATATATGTATATAACTGCATAATAGTTACAATAAATCACTGAATACGGGTTCCACCACAATTGTGATAGCACTATTTTGAAAGGAATGAAGGAAGGAGCTGCAAAAGGCCTAAAATAAGTAATGTTTTAAAATGGCGAATCAAGCAATAGCAGTATTTGCATAGTATGTTGGTATTAGAAGTAAATACCAGATTAAAGAGCCGAAGACTTGGAAATCGTCACCTGAGAGAGGGCAGAGACACCCAGAAGGACAAGAGGCAACATGAGGTAGAGGAATTAAGAGAATATTATTTTTTACTGTAAGCCTCTTAGCCTTACAATTTATTAACTCATTCCTTTGAACTAAAAAGAAAAATAATATTTTATAAAAAGAAAGAAAGAAGAGAGGGGGGAAGGAATGAAGTTATTTCCTTGAAGTAGATTTATGTACATGCTATAATACTGTAAAAATATTTACACAATCATAGTTCATAGTTCTAGAGACTGCAACTGTAAAAGAAAGCAACTGCCCCCAACCCCCAGCTTTTCAGTCTGTAAAACACTTGGAGTTGAGATAGTCAAGTTCAATCCAAGTGATTAAATTAAGTGCAAAAACACTGGTTTAGAATTGGTAGAAAGGAACCCAGGCCCGCCGGGGTTTGCTTACTTCTTGCCCTCTGGCCTGTGTGTTCCACATGGGTCCCAATTCTCCCAAAAGGATCAAGGACCTAGGACACATCTAACTGCTCTGGTAATCCTCACAGCACTCCGTACATAGTAAATAATTCACAATTTTAATTAGAGGTACAGGAGGGTTCAGACGAAGATATGTAATTGATGGGGATAGGAAGATGGCAATGAATATCTTCTTAGAGTTATAAGAAGAAACTGTACCATTCAGAAAACAACCTCACTGAAAGCATTCCCAAGGGTAAGTCTGCATGCTCACCACCAAGTAATCCTAGGAGCAAAACAAACATTCTATTACATAACTCTTATTTCACCTTTCTTAATCTTTGAGTAATTAACAAGGGAAAAGTTGTTTTCTGGGCCATTCCACAGACAAATAGTTTCCCAGCAGAAAGAGACAAGCAAATAAGCCTGAGCATGTGATGGGCTTGGAAAGCAATGAATCTTAACAAATTTGCAGTTGAATTATTGAACTCTTAAGAGTACACAGTTAAACAGAAAAGACTTGGATGAATAAACAGGGTTGTGTTACCTTTGTTACTTTGCTAATTTTGTTTGTTGTAGCTGCTTGTTGTAGCTGCTTGTTGCCATGAGCACCAAAAGTTATGACACTGCCATTCACACTGAATATTTTTATTTGGAAAATAAGGTTTCACTTACATAGTTGAGGTCCGTCAACCACGTGAACTGGGAGTGAGAGGTTTACACACACACTATAGATATATTTGCTCAACCACTGATCTTGCTTATTTTTAGATGAACTAAAAAAGGGTGGTTCTTCAGCTTAGCCAGTCTTTTCACTGATTCATTCAACAAGTATTTTTTGAGTATCTACTATGTGCTACATGCTACAATGTATTGCATGCTCAAGGCCCTCTGCTGAGTGCTTGAAATAGGTGCAGGACAAAACAGAGCATTTACAATCTAGTATGTTAGTTGGACAATTAAGCAATTAAACAAGCAATTATAATAAGATGACTTAAGTGCTGGTGACTATATAGCAGAAGTGCTCCCTCCTGGGGCCCAGGGAGAAGGAGGGCTCAATCAGGGAAGCTTCCCTAGAGGAGTGATATTGAGTAGCATTTGAGGGATGACAAGGCATCATCTGTGTCACCAAGTATAAAGAAGATGTGATGAGGCTGAAGAAGGCAGGGGCCAAAGATGGCTGTAAGGACAGTACAATAATGGAAGGGAGAGACTCTAGTGGCCTGGACTTCGGGGATGACAGTACCATTAGAGAAAATTGGAGGAGGCAGAATTGACAGGATTTCATGATTGATTGGATGCAAGAGATAAGAAAAAAGGGGACACAGCTACAGGTTTCCAGCTTCAACAACTGGGAATGTGGTAAGTACTGTTCACTGAGCTTGAGCACACAGACGGGACAGGTGGAGGGGAGATGAGGAGCTCAGCTCTGAGTATGCTGAACTTGAGGTACACAGCAAGAATCAATTAGAGATTTCTCATAGGCAGCTGGACCACAGAGTCTGGGCTGCAGATAAGAATTTACAAGAAAATGATCCCCGAACAGATAGTTTTGATAGCCATGGGTTTGATTAGAGTACACAGAGACAGTCTACAGAGTGGGAAAAACAGGGCCAAAGGACAGATGCCTGGGACCTGCTGACCTTGAGGGAATAAGCCAAGGAAAGGGATCAAGAAAGAAGCCTCAACCTCACACCAAACAAAGAAAAATTGAAAGCATTCCCACTTAGAGCTGGACCTAGACAAAGATGCCACTGTCACCAGTGCTATTCAACATAGTGCTGGAAGTCCTAGCTAGAGCAGTCAGACACAAGAAGGAAATCTAGGGTATCCAAGTGAAGACAGAAGAGGCCAAATTACTCTTCGCTGATGATATAATCTATATCTAGAAAATACCAAAGATTCTGCCAAGAGACTCCTGGAATTGATAAATAAATTTAGCAGAGTCTCAGGCTACAAAAATCAGTGAACACTGACCAGTAGCTTTTATATATACCCACAACAGTTAAGCTGAGAATCAAACCAAGGACATAATACCTTTCACAGTGGCAAGAAAGAAAATAAAATACCTAGGAATACATTTAACCAAGCAGGCAAATGACCTCTACAAGGAGAATTATGAGTAACTAAGGAAGGAAATCATGAAGGATGTATAAACAAATGGAAAAAGATATCATATTCATGAATCAGCAGAATAAACATCATTAAAATGCCCATACTACCAAAAGTGATCTACAGTTTCAGTGCAATCTCCATTAAAATGCCAATATCATTTTTCACAGATATAGAAGAAATAAATATATATTTTGTATGGAACCAGAAAAGAGTCTGAATAGGCAAAGCATTAGCAAAAAGGACAAATCAGAAGGCATTACTTTACAAGAATTCAACCTATACTACAAAGTTATAGTAACCAAAACAACCCGATACTGGCACCAGAATAAAGACACAGACCAGTGGATCAGAACAGAAACCCAGGTATGAAACCATCCTCATATTGTCATCTGCTCTTTGACAAGGCAAACAATAACATGCACTGGGGAAAGAACTCCTATTCAATAAATGGTGCTGGGAAAATTCGATAGACCCGTGTAGAAGACTGAAACGGGATCTGCACCTCTCACTACTCACAAAAATTAATTCACAATGGACAACAGACTTAAACCGAAGGCATAAAATTATAAGAATTCTAAAAGAAAATGTTGGGAAAACTCTCATAGATATTGGCCTAGGCAAAGAATTTATGAAGAAGGTCCCAAAAGCAATCACGGCAACAACAAAAATTAACAAATGAGACCTGATAAAATTTAAAAGCTTCTGCACAGCCAAGGAAACAATCAATAGAGCAAATAGACAACCTACAAATGAGAGAAAATGCTTGCTTGCTATACATCCAATACAGGGTCGATTAGCAGAATCTATAAAGAACTCAAGCAAATCAGCAAGAAAAAAAAAAATCAACCCCATAAAAAAGTTGGCATAAGGGGCAGCGCCTGTGGCTCAAAGGAGTAGGGCACCGGCCCCATATGCCGGAGGCAGTGGGTTCAAACCCAGCCCCGGCCAAAAACTGAAAGAAAAAAAAAAAAAATGGCATAAGACATGAACAGAAGCTTTTCAAAAGATAAACTAATGGCCAATAAACATATAAATAAATGTTATATGTCTCTAACCATCAGGGAAATGCAAATCAAAACCACAGTGAATACCTTTTGTACCAACCTAGATGGAACTGGAGGCCATTCTTCTAAGTGAAGTTTCGTAAGAATGGAAAAGCAACCACCACATATATTTACCATTAAATTGGAACTAATCAATCAATACTCATGTAC
This sequence comes from Loris lydekkerianus, assembly GCA_963574355.1. Taxonomy (NCBI): domain Eukaryota; kingdom Metazoa; phylum Chordata; class Mammalia; order Primates; family Lorisidae; genus Loris; species Loris lydekkerianus. Next base: position 6,158 of record CAUYPK010108548.1, on the reverse strand, counting down.
TAATGTACTAATCAATCAATACAATTGGTAGTAAAACTCAATGGAAAGCAAGAAGTTAGGCTTAGCACCACATACACCGGAGCTGGTGGGTTCAAATCCAGCCCAGGCCTGCCAAACGACAATGACAACTACAACCAAAAAATAGCCGGGTGTTGTGGCAGGTGCCTATAGTCCCAGCTACTTGGGAGGCTGAGGCAAGAGAATCGCTTAAGCCCAAGAATTTGAGGTTTCGTGAACTGTGATGCCACAGCACTCTACCAAGGGTGACAAAGTGAGACTCTGTCTCAAAAACAAAAAAGCAAGAAGGTAGGTGGAGGCAGGAGGAAATTTACACCTAGCAGGTACAATGCACACTGCCTGCATGAGGGGCACGCTTATAACTTTGACTCAAACTGGACCAAAGCAATTCACAAAATTAAAACAGTTGCATCCTTGTAATATTCGGAAATAAAAAGAAAAAAGAAGTCTGAGAAAGAATAGAAAAGAGTGCTATCGGGAAGTGGGGAAACGCATTTTCTCCACCCTTTTAGGTTCATGGCTAGAGTCCTACTGATGGAAGGCAGAGTAACAGGAGAAAAGGTGAGCAACTTGATTTGATGTATAGTTTTTATATGACTCAGGGGTCTTCCTACAGAAGAAGTAAAAACCAAAGAAGTAAACAGGCTTGAGAGTTTAGAGATTGTACAGATAGGGCAAGACAAGGAAAGGGGGAAAGGTTTTAGGCTTCTAAGAGCTGCAAATTGTGGGTAACTACATAGAGAAAACACAGGGAAAATAAGGGCTATCTTAGGTCCATCTTGGTGTCAACTTTCTAGCCTCTTCATGGCCATAGAAACCTACCCAGGAGAGTAGATTTATGGCAATTCTCATTTTTCAAAAATTTCTGCTTATCGTCAGATTTGGGAACTCTAGAAAGACTTCTGCATCTGTCAATTGTCAATTTTCTTCAGCTCAAAATCATCCCCATGCCACAGTGGCATATTTTGGGATGGTGCAGTCTGTCCCCCTTCAGTGGTAAAGTATCACACACCACAGGGACATCAATTCAACTCAAGAAACAGTCATTGAGCACCCACTCTGTGCCAGGCACATGCTCCTGGGTAGAGAGAACAGAACAGTGAAAAAACGCAAACCCAGTTGTTATCATCAAAACAAAAGGGGGGGGGGGAGAAAATGACCATGGAATTTGGGACCATGGAGAACTGTGTGGCTTTGCAACAGCCATTTCAGTGGAGGAGGAGGTGAGAGGTCTGGTTGTACTTGACTGAGATGAAACAGAAAGGTGAGGGGTGCAAGTGGAAAATGGAGAGAACTCTTTCAAGAAGTGTGACCATGAAGGGAACCAAGGATAAAGAACAGTAACCAGCAGAGAAAGGGAGGTGAGGATGAAGGGCTATTTTGTTGGTTTCGTTTATTTTATATAAGAATCTTGAACACGCTTATATGAAGAAAGAGGGTGCCATAGAGAAGAAAGAGGTTAATAGAACAGAAAAAAGGCAGAGGGTAGAAAAATGGGTAGTTGGTGAAAATGGAGTCTGAGGAGGAAAAGTAGAACATGGAATAAGTTAACTTGTAGCTCCCCCTGCGAGCCCTCCCTGTATCATCTCCTAGCCTGTCCCTGCCCCAGCCCAGCTCGGAAGCATCCAGCTAGGTAAAAACCAACCCACTTCACTCCTACAACCACTGGCAAGAGGCTCAAATCCCTAAACTAGTGCAATTTGGAAATAATTGACAGCACTCTTAAGCCTCACAGCCAAAGACTCGGGTGTTTCACAAGGCCGCCAGTAGCAGCCCTTCTGCCCCACCGAGCTCTGGGCTCCAGGGTGAGCACGTTGCCTCTCTGCTCCCTCCACCCAGCCTCTCCGTGGGCTTGAGAGGCTTCTCTGCTTTTCTCACATCCCCAGGATACTATGATAGTATAGAAGAATGGAGGGGGGTGGTAAGGGGAGAATCCTGCCTTATATACAGGTACCTGATTAGGCATCCAGGTACCACCAGTGCACACACATATGCATATACACACATACAAATACTCCTGCAAACCTATGCCTTAGTCCAAGATCCTATCCTATTCCTCACCTGATTTTGAAACAGGTCTCTTATCATGACCCTTCTTTACTCAGTCCCTAGCCTTGTTGTTCTGTGATAGAAAATCATTCCCTTGCTAGTCTCCTCAGAAGAGCTCCCCTGGGGTCTCCAATGCCAGCTTAGAACTAGACCAATTTATCCCCTTCGTGTTTGACCTTCACCAACCTTCCTCTAACTGCTGCATGCCTAGCTCACGCTTTCCTGGGTTCAGCACACACCTCAAGGTCATTGCTGTCAGCACCTCCACGGGATACCAGGGCTGATAAGGATCATCACAAGGCCTTGACTCTGGTGGCCTGGACTTAGGGGATGACAGTGGTTTAAACAAAATAGTTTTAGGTCAGGTGCAGTGGCTTACACCTGTAATTCTAGCACTCTGGGAGGCTGAGGCAGGAATATCACTTGAGCTCAGAAGTTCAAGACCAGCCTGAGCAAGAGCAAGGCCCCATCACTCCTAAAAATAGAAAAATTAGCCAGGTGTTTTGGTGAGTACCTGTAGTCCCAGCTACTTGGGAGACTTGGGGAGAAGGATCACTCGAGCCTAGGAGTTTAAGGTTGCAGTGAGCTATGACAAAACCATCGCACTCTACCTGGGGCAACAGAGCATAAATCTGTCTCAAAAAAAATAAAATAAAGAAAGAAAATAGATTTAAGTGAAATCACTTCCTTTTGCTAGTGTAAAATCTAGCTTATGCTTATAGGCTGTCTGAGTTGACAGGGACTTGACTAATCTTTGACTGGCACGAAGAAAGAACACTGAATCAACCACCATTCAGGCTCCCCCTTGCCACTTCTTAATTCTGTGGGTTTTGGCATATTGCTCAGGGTCTCTGAGACTTCTTAGCTGCAAAATGGGGGTGATCATAGCTATGCTTCAAATATCTTGTGGATGACCTCACGTAATCCTCAAAACAACCTGGTGAGGCAGGTTCTGTTATTAAGAGCTAATACTTGATGATCCAGATTTGAGCCAGATAGCCTTACTCCAGAGCCTGCCCCATTAACCACTGTGCTCTTTTGAGCTAATAATACCTTTGCTTCCAGGGCTATGGAGAATAGCACATGAAGCAATGTGTAAGAAAACACTTTGCAGATTATTGCTTAATGGGTACAAAGTTGCAATTCTGCAAAGATGAAAGAGTTCCTGGAGACGGAGCAGTTTCCCTGAAAAAAGATTTTAAGTGACTCACTTTTAATCCTCTTAATACATAGAAGAAGTGATGGAAAGAGAAGAAGCCTAGTGTAAAATGATAATGTCTGTATTTCAGCAGCCTCGATGGCAGAATCCAAAAGAGGAGGGGAAGTGAGTTCAAGTTGGTTTTACACAACAGTCTGAAGACTCCAACCCTGACCACAAATATATTCCCTGGCCACCTTCTGCATTGCCCTACCAGTCTCTTCCAAAGGGAAAGATCAATGCTGTGGCTCAGGGGACCTCATCAGTAAGCCTGGTTGCTAATCTGCTCATTCAAATCCATTTCTTTTCAGGCTGAAGTTACCATTGATGTTTGCCAGCATCCTCCAGGGCTCATTCCCAGCAACAGGCACAGTTCCCACCCTCACCTCTACAGTGATGGACCCTGTATCATTCCTTATACTTATGTTATTAAATTCCCTATAATAGCTTTCCTTTCTTCTAAAAACAATTTTTAATAAAAAGTACATATTCATTATAAAAAATTTAGAAAATATAAAAATCAACTTCTCTTGGCTAAGTTTTAGCTATTGGCCCTATAACTCCAAAAAAAAAAATATTTTCTGATTCTCTCAGGGATAAAAATGTGAAGTTCAATCCTATTTTGAGAGTGAATTAAGCTCTAAAATGTTCCTTAAAGGTTTACTATCTGGCACTCTGGCTGCATTCCCCCTTTAAAACAATGTCACGAAGGGCTATTAGGTTTCCTGATCAGCCCACAAAATCCTCCTTACTATTTGATGGAGCCAAGCTATATCATGGTAGGGTTATACCACCAGGCCACCAAAGCCTAGGCTCCTTCTACGAGGCAGGCGCTTTGCCATTTGTAAACCTTCAGCACAGGCACATACTGGACACCAAGAGAGGGTGTTCTCTAACTTTGCCTTTCCAAAGAGAAAGGAGCTGACTTTGTGGGCGCCCCTCCCTCAGGCAGAATAAAAGCATCCAAAGTATCCAAAGTTTCCATAGTTGGAAGGAAGATGAAACTGTATGGTTAAAGAAGGGAATCGTCATCTTTATTGTGTAAAGGTCATCGGTAAAGTCAACACTCACAAATTAGGGACCTGCTCACTAGAATGGGTGGAAGAACTATCTCAGCATCTTCTATTTTATTGGGGATGTATGTTAAGTTGACAGCCAGCCATATTAATTAGGTGGCTGCCTTCAATTTGGTGTTTTTAATTTTTTATTTTATTTATCTTATATAAGTGGGTGTCTTCTACTTGTCCATCAACACATTCATGCTCTGAGAAACACAAAAGTATTTCTGTAGGCAACAAGTCACTTGTTTCCAGTGAACTTTCTCCTTTCTGGGCCTACGACAGTAGACACAAAAGGGTTGGAGAATGATAAATCTACAAACCAGTCCTGAGCAAAGTTCCCTGTACGTGGCTGTGATCCCAGCTCCTCTTAGAGTTGCCAAATAGTGAAATCTGGAGGAGACTGAGGGGGAACAAATACCATACAAATAAACTTACTATAGTCCCAAGACCCCCAGTGGACACCTGAAACCATGGATATTACAGAACAAATATACTGTGTTTTTCCTATATGCATATGCTATGATAAAGTTTAATTTATAAATTAGGAACAGTAAGAGATTAATAATAGCTTATAATAAAAATGAATAATTATAACAATATGCTGTAATAAAAGCCATGTGAATGTAACTGATCTCTCTCATAACTATCTTGCTGTACTTACCCTCCTTTCTGATCTGTCAGTCTGGTGACAAAGGCCACTGAGTACCTAATGAGGAGGGAGGACGGACAATGTTATCCACTGGACAGAGAAATGAGTCCTATCCCACGCAGAAGTCAACAGGACTGAGATTTCATCACACTACTCAGAATGACCCGCAATTTAAAGCTTATGAATTATTTCTGGAGTTTCCCATTTAATATTTTTGGATCACAGTTGACCACAGGTTTCTGAAACCACAGAAAGCAACACCTCGGATAAGGGAGGCTGACTATGTAAATAAGCAAATAGACCTCTATACACACACACACAACTGGTAAGAGATGCCGTGATGGGGAACGGCAAGAAGGACCTGCTGATGGAGAGAGGAGAAGGGGCAACACAGGCAGAGGGGCGACAAGCGTGCACTCAAGGATCTGAGGCCAACAGCCTGGCTGCACAGTGAGCACGGAACACCTGGTGAGACAAAGGCTCGGAGGCGGGTGAGGCCAGAAAACCCAAGACTTTTGTAGAAATTTGGATTCCATTTTGAGTGGAAAGAAGCTACTGAAGGTCCAAATAGCCATGACCTTATGGCTGGGTAAAGGACAGGTTTGAAGGGATTTACAAATGGAAGCAAGTCTGGGCCTGGTAACTCATGCCTGAAATCCCAACATTCTGGGAGGCCAAGGCAGAAAGATCACTTGAAGGCACGAGTTCAAAACCAGCCTGGGAAACATAGGAAGACCCTGTGTCTACAAACACATTTTAAAAATTCATGGGTTTGATGAAGCATGCCTGCTGTAGTCCTACCCATTTGGGAGACTGAGGCAGGAGGATCACTTGATCTCAAAAGTTCAATGCTACATGGGGCTATGATGATGCCACTGCACTCCAACCTATGTGACAAAGTGAGGCCCTAGCTCAAAAAAAAAAAAAAAAAAAAAGTAGCAGAAGCCGAAAGACCACTTGGAAGGTTCTCCTTTAGAGGAACCAAGGTTCTTTTCAAAAAATGATATCAATGCATCCTTAAAGAAAGATGGAGACTTTACCCCTTTCATGTTTACATGGATAGAGCTGGAACATATTCTTCTTAGCAAAGTATCTCAGGAATGGAAGAAAAAGTATCCAATGTACTCAGCCCTACTATGAAGCTAAATTATAGCTTTCACATGAAGGCTATAACCCAACTATA
>CAUYPK010108547.1:0-10302 GCA_963574355.1 Loris lydekkerianus | reverse complement strand
AACCCATGTATCCTTCAGCATAAGGTTGTTTAGCTTCCATGTTGTTGTATGGGTATGCAGGTTTCTGTTGTTATTGAGTTCAACTTTTGTTCCATGAGGGTCTGAGAAGATGTCAGGACGAATTTCTATTTTTTTAAATTTGCTGAGGTTAGATTTGTGGCCTAGGATGTGGTCGATTTTGGAGTATGTTCTGTGGGCTGCTGAGAAGAAAGTGTATTCAGTGTTGTTGGGATGAAATGTTCTGTAGATGTCTGTTAAGTCCAGATGTTCATGAATGGTTGAGTTTAAATCTAAGGTTTCTTTGCTTAGCTTCTTTTTGGAGGATCTATCTGGCACTGCTAAAGGGGTGTTAAAATCTCCAACTACTATGGAACTGGAGGAAATCAAGTTACTCATGTCTGTTAGAGTTTCTTTTATAAATTGAGTTGCGTTATGGTTGGATGCATAAATATTAATAATTGAAATCTCATCATATTGAGTATTACCTTTAACAAATATGAAGTGGCATCCTTATCCTTCCTTATTTCATTTGGTTTAAAGCCTATTGTGTCTACAAACAGGATTGCAATGCCTGCTTTTTTCTGCTTTCCGTTTGCCAGGAGTATAGATGACCATCCCTTCACCTTGAGTCTATATTTGTCTTTTAATGTAAGATGAGATTCTTGTATGCAGCAGATATCTGGCTTGAGTTTTTGTATCCAGTCAGCCAACCTAAGCCTCTTTAGAGGACAATTTAAACCATTCTCATTTATTAAGAATATTGATAAGCCTTTTGAGAGTCTGGTGGACATTTTTAATCCTTTTGTGACTGTGAAAGGTGGAATTTGATCAAAATTTTCTGGGTGTGTTAAGTTTTTTGGTGGATGGTTATGCTGGTCTTTATGGAGGATAGGTCTGAGAATATCCTGGAGAGGTGGTTTAGTTATGGCAAATTTCTTCAACATGTGAATGTCATTGAAGTATTTAATTTCTCTGTCATAAATGAAACTCAGTTTAGCTGGGTACAGGATCCTGGATTTCAAGTTATTTTGTTTTAGGAGATTAAGTCGATGACCATCCTCTTATAGCTTGAAAGGTTTTAGCAGAGAGTTCTGCAGTTATTCTAATATTCTTCCCCTTGTAGGGAAGGCGTTTTCTCCTTCATATTAATTTTAGTGAAATTGATTATGATGTGTCTGGGGGGATGTCTTATTTGGGTGGAGTTGTGCTGGTGTTCTGAAACTGTCTGCTATCTGAATTTCAGAATCTTTTGGCATGTCTGAAAATTTCTCTTTCATTATCTCATAGAGAAGAGACTCTATGCCTTGTGAAGCCACTGTGTCGCTTTCAGGGATCTGTTTAAGACTAATATTGGTTTTCTTCAAATTATCTCAGAGCTCTCAGAGAGAGGTCTGTTTTTGCCTTCCATTTCTCTCCCTCTTTGAGAGTTTGGGAGTGTTCGAAAACTTGGTCTTCATTGTCAGAAATCCTTTCCTCTGCTTGCTCCATTCTGTTACTGGGGGATTTTACTGTGTTTCTCAGATCTTTGAGGGCTGCAACTTCTTGTCTCAGTGTGTCAAAATTTTTTGTCATTTGGTCTTTGTATTCATTGTTTTCTTGAGATATCTTTTGGTTTACTGCTTGGAATTCTAATTCAATTTTATTTGCTATCCAGATTCTGAATTCGATTTCTGACCTTTCAGCTATTTGTTTGTGCATGGGATCTTGTACTGTGTCTGTCCCATTGATCCTTGGGGGAGTTGATCTACTCTGATTATACACATTGCCAGTGTTTTTCTGTTGATTTTGCCTCATGATTGTTTTTCACCATTGCCTCTGGCCATCCTTAGATTTGGGGAGGTGTCTCTCCAAGATTAGACCCCAGCGGGATCACTCTATTGTTGCTGTATCTTTGTAGGAAGTGACCCTGTGTAGTTCCTCTGGGGCTGCTCTAGCCCAGGAGTTCTGGTTGTGAAAGCAGCTCTGGAGTGTAACACACCCAGATTCAGCAACAGGGAGGGAGGTGGTACACATGGTTCTGGGAGTGCCTGGCACCCAGTGACTTTGGCACAGAGAACCCAAGGCTCCAGTAGTCTCTGGCCAGGAGAAGGGCTCTGTGGAGAGGCAGGGAGGGCTCCAGAGGGCATGTGGCTGCCAGAGTCCCTGGCCAGACGAGTGGGTCGGTGTGGAGGCAGGGAGGGTACAGGAGGGAGGAAGCAGAGTTGTGCAGCTCCTGCAGTTTCTGCTCAGGACATGCGGAGGTCTCGTGGGTCCAAGCCGCATGTTGGGGTTGTGGCGCAGCTCTTATAGAGGTCTGGACGGCCCCAAGCCTAGGACTCTAAGTTTGCTATGAGCTGTGACACGACGGCACTCTACCCAGGGCAACAGCCCGAGGCTCCAGTGTGCCAAAACCGGTCTCACTCTGCCCCTTAGGGTTAAGGCTATAAGGCAGCTCAGTCCCTGTCTTTAGGCTGTGCAGTCATTAGGTTAGTTGCTCCCTCCTGATCTTTGCTCTGCGACCCTGTGGGCGGAGCTTGCCTGGGCAGTTCTCTCACAATGGCTCCCTGTGGCCCACAACCGAACACTATTAGCTCAGTCTGGCTCAGCGGCTCAGTCTGGGGCTCTAGACAATGCCCAAAGTTCTCCACATGCCTGCTCAAGCTCTCCCCAAGGCAGTTCAACTGAGTGCCAAGTCCAAAAACACCGAAACAGTTCATAGGTAAGGCCTGTCCGGTTTGCAGTCTCACTGCAACTTGTACTTATGGCTGCCGGTGGGATTATGTCGATAGAACACACGGAACCAGTTGCCAGTTTTCCTCGTTTTTGTCGTCCTCTTGGGGTCCAGAAGTCCCTTCCTGACTCCATGTATCCTAAAAGGGATAATTATAGGCAGATCCCACCAGCCAGAGATGCCTGGAGTCTTATCTCCCTAGACTCACCGTGCCCTGTTGCAGGGAAGCTGTTTCTCGACCGTCATCTTGGATTGTTCCCAATGTATCATTTCTTGATAAGATTGTAAGATACTACGAGAAGTGAATTTTTGGGCTAGGCATGGTGGCTCACACCTGTAATCTTAGCACTGGGAGGTAGAGGAAGGTAGATCACTTGTGCTCAGGAATTTGAGACCATTCTAAGCAAGAGTGAGACCCTGTCTCTACTAAGAAAAAGAGAACAACTAGCGGGGCAGTGAGTTGGGTGCCTCTAGTCCAAATTATTCGGGAGACTAGGGCAAGAGGTTCTCTTGCACCCAGGAATTTGAAATTGCTGTGAGCTGACAAAACAGCACTCTATCCTAGAGCAACAGAGTAAGGCAATATCTGAGGGGGGGGGGGGGGAAGGAAAAGAAAAATGGATTTTATTCAGCAACCTCCCATGACCAACTAAGTGGTTGGATGGACCTCCAAAGCGCTTCCCAAAGCCAAGGTTACACCAAAAAATTCATGGTCACTAGATTTCTGAATCCTGGTGAGACCCTCACATCTGAGAAGTCTGGTCAGCAAATCAATGAGATACACTAAAGACAGGGCCCAATTCTACACAACAGTGCCTGACTGTGCATAATACACCCAATGCTTCAAAAATTGAACAAATTGGGCTACAAAGTTTTGCCTTATCTGACAAATTCACCTGCCCTCTTGTCAACCAACTACCACTTCAAGCATCTCAGGAACTTTCCAGAGGGAAAATGCTTCCATAGTTAGCAGGATACAGAAAATACTTCCCAAGAGTTCATTGAATCTTGAAGCATTGATTTTTCTGCTACAAGAATAAACAAGCTTATTTCTTATATAATATATTATTTCTTATATAACTTATATAATAAACAAGCTTATTTCTTCTTGGCAACAATGTATTGATCTAACGGTTCCTATTTTGATTAAGAAAGATGTATTTGAGCCTAGTTAAAATGATGTAAAATTCATAGTTGCAAACCACTTTTGTACCAACCCAAAGCAGGTTTTTGAGGGCAAAAAGGGACAGGGATGGGCTGAGGCAGATGTTTGACAGTAATTGCCCTTGGTTTACAGAAACAATATTGATTAGTGATTGGCTGTACATGTTGAACTTTGGGCTGTGAATTAGAGTGTTCATCATGTGACATTTTGTGGCTGCTTGACATCAGTTAGCCTAGAGTCCACAAAAGCCAGTGGCATCTAGAAGTAATTATTTATCTCCAGGGAGGAATGACAAGAGATTGCTGTTCCGTTTTAGTGTCTTTCTGGGCCTGATAATTAAAGAGGGCTCACAATTCTCAAGATAAAAAGGGTTTTTTCTTTCTCAGTGGAGAATAAGGAACCTGGTTAGAAATCGAGGGTGATCAGATTTTGAGGAGGAGGGGAGATGCTGGCTCAATTGTCTTAGTGAGATTCTTACTAAAACTAGACAATGCATAGATGGACATGGAAGACCAGGAATCTGGGACTAAGCTGAGAAGAGAGTTGAGAGGAGTCCAACAAGAGTTTTGAAGGAGAGAATCTTTTGTCATTCTTCCCACAGTACTTATACGGAAGAATTTATTGACTGAATAGATAAATAATTGCTTGGCACTTTTCACATATATTGCAATAATGCATGTCTATGTTTAATGAGTTCCTTTCCTTTGGAAGTGTTTGAAAGTAAATCATATGTGTATCTGTCCCTCATTGCAGTTTGTTGACTGTATGTTGTTATTTAAAGTACAAAAAACTTACAAATGAACTTAAACAAAGATAGCACATATAAAAAGTTTTGTAATGAGTTTGTTCTTTGGTTAAAAGGCCAAGTTCTAGAGGAGATAGGGTTTCAAAACCTTGTCTTTTTGTTCCTTAAGCCTGCAAGAACTGAAATAATGAAAAATGTCTTTTTTCTAATAGTAATTCAACAAATAATAATGTCTACCAGATTGTAAATTCATTGAGAACTAGGGATCTATTTTGTTCACTGATATACCAACTGTGCCAATGACATAATGGGCGGTCAGTGAATATTTGTTGAATAAACTCTTTTGCCAAAAACTCACTGACTGTGGTACTTATAGATGTCTGCTTGACGATACTAAAATATGGTATCTAGTTCCTCACTTAAATAATTAGTTCATTCTTTATGAAGCTTTTCTGCCTTTGCTCCCCCCCCCCCCCTTCTTTGGAAACTGAAAGCCCAAATGGTATTACTTATGAAAATCTGAACTGTTGGGGACTTTTCTGTCCACCTAGGACAGAAAAAGCTCAAAAGAGCACTGTGGCCAACCTAACTATAGGGAAAAGCAGGTAAAATCCTGATGTTCCTTGAGCTCGTAAGATCACTGAGGTCACAGGGCCATCTAATTGTCTGTATCCAAGGATACACAGACTGCTCACCTGTGGCACAGCGAGGCATAAAGGCTAATTGCCAACAAAGGGGTAAGAAGAGATCAGGCAAAATTTTAATAAGTTATTGGAAGCCACGTGTGGACTGGCGAATCAGTCTGCAGAACCCAAGGGTCCTATTAAAGGGGAGTTTGCATTTACTTGTAGGATATTTTCTACTGGCCAGGTGCTTATAAGAACTGTTGGGAGTAGGATGGGAGACCAAATAGAGGCCTCCTCAGTCTTGCAGGCCTATATATGGTAGAAAGTGAATAGCGCAAAACCCTGACTCATTGCCCAAAGATAAAGCAATCAACAGAATTAGATTCAAGGACTTTAAGACAACTAATAACCAAACTAACTTTAATGTAACCATCAGACAGGGATTTAAATAACTTAAAGGATATCATTGGAAATACAGATGATGTATATGAACAGATAGGGAGGGGTGATGGAAACTATGAGAAACAGTCAAATGCAAATGCAAGAACTAAAGCTACGATATCACATGGGAGGAATTGAGGAATTCTTTGAGGAGCTTATTTATATACTTGACACAACTGAGGAAAAACTTACGGGACCTGCAGACGAAGAACTGACTCATTGTTTAATAACCATTTTTCTTTAAGGTGAGATAAAATCTTTTCAAAAGGTGACATAATTACTAAGGTTTATGGCAGATACTGAAACATTAATGATAGATTAATAACGTATTAGTTGATTTCATTGTTTTTTTCTAAACTTTAAATTAATTACTATGTTAGAGAAAGTATTCTTTTCTAAAGCTGGGTAATTTAAGGAGGCACATATGTTTGGTTAAAGATATTTGGCTGTTTAATCAATGAAACGAAATATAAACAGGAAGCTATAAAAATACATCTCTTACTTAGAATTTGATTGTTAGGTGCTAGTTAGAGAGAACTGTTCAGCTAAAATTCCTGTCTCCTAAGAATTTGTAAACCTAAAATAGACCACATTTGTAGACTATGTAGATAAAAGAGTAAAGCTTGTCAAAGTTAATAATTACTGTATTATATATGACAGTGGTAATGGTAAATAAAATAAGACTACTAAGTTTTTTTAAATGCATTACCTTGTTTAATTCTTTTTTAATTCTATGAAAAGGTAATACCAGCATTTTGCAGATGAGGAAGTTCAGTGGCTAAGTGAAGTTCAGTAAATTGCCAACAATATGCCACTAAGCTGGGAAGCAGCATAGTTAGGATCGAAACTTAATTGTCTGGCTCCAACACCTGTGGTCTTTCCTGTATGTCACAGTGAAGCACAGTGATAGGAGTCTCAAATTCAGAGAAGTTTTTGTTTTAAGGCAGACCATGCTCTCAGTTCAACTCTGATTGGTCCAATAAGAAAGGTTCATGGAAAGAATGGTATTTCCACTTTAATTGAATAGTGTGAAGCAGCCATTTCAGTGGTCAGGAGGATTCTGAAAACAGCCCCAAAGAGCTCTCTAGTCCTGACATCTTTTGCACAATTGTTCTTTACCATAATTTAGTTATTTAATATGAACTGTATCCTTGATTTATAGCATTCTTAATATGCTGGTAGGGTTCTTTTTAATCTTTTATACAAATGACAGTGTCCCGATCCTAAGAAGAACTGGGGAATTATATGTCACTATTGGGACTAGGAGACTAGGGATCAGTGGAAAGCAGTATTTCCTCCCTTGAAAGACAGAGATTAATGTAGAATTTGCCTACAACTAATTAGATAGAAAAAAAGTTATTATTTTGAATGCCACAGACTTTGGTAAGTTTTCAGATTAATACAATAAAAAGCAATTATAATATTCCAGGTGGAGGTGTTTTAAATATACTTTTATTTATATGTAATTGCTCATTACCTGTTATCTTAGGTGGATTAATGTGCTGTTTCTTCAGTATATCAGATGTGAGAGTCATTTTTTTAGGGACTATAATATCGAACATCTGTATTACTCTGTAGATATAACCACTTTGGGAATTACAGTAAAATTGAATTACAGTTGGCTGTTTACATCTGTGGGTTCCTTATCCATGGATTCAACCAACAGCAGGTCAGAAATACTTGGAGAAAAAGGGATGATTATGTCTGTACTGAACATAGACAGACTTTTGTTTCTTATCATATGCTGTAAAAAATACAGTATAACAATAATTTACGTAGCATTTACGTTGAATTCGGTATTAAAAGTAATCTAGAGAGGATTTAAAGTATATAGGAAGATATGTGTACATTTTATGAAAATACTACACCATTTTGAATCACGAACTTGAGCATCCATAGATTTTGGTGTCCTCTAGGGTCCCAAAACCTGCTGAAGGGTCCCCAAACCAGTCCCCTCACATAGAAGAGAGGATGACCATATTTCAATATTGATTATTTATGAGTGATTGGTAAAGCAATATTTATAGAAAAAAATGTTGACCAGGAAACATTTTTTAATTTGAAGTTTAAGATTTAACTTCTAAATGTTGTTTATTATTTTAAAAAGCCTTAAAAGAAAACAAAATTATGTGGTGTTTAAGTGGATTTCTTTATTTGCTATTGTTCTTTTATTTTGAAAAAAAGGAAGTTTTTTTTGTTTTGTTTTTTGCAGCTTTTGGCCGGGGCTGGGTTTGAACTTGCCACCTCTGGCATATGGGGCCTGCACCCTACCCCTTTGAGCCACAGGTGCCACCCTAAAAAGGAAGTATTTTATAAGAGAATAAGTGTAACTCCATTTCAAGAGCTGAAATACAATTGTTAATTCCAGTTGACTAATAAGCAAACTAGATTTTAGATCTGTTTTACTGCTTATACCACATATAAGATAAATGTATTATTTAATTTGTGATTTGATGGGTTAATGATTCTGTCCTCTGAACCGTTCTACTTGGATTGTACATATCTTCTATGTTTCTTTATATTTTTGGCAAATGTTCTTGGTATTCTTTGTAATATGTATAATAGAACTTGAATACATAACTTTGGGGGGGATATTGAACTTTTTATTTGAAATAATTATAGATTCACAGAAAGTTGTAAAAATTAACATAGAGAGGTCCCTTTCACTTAGTTTTCTCCAGTGGTGACATTTGGTTTTTTTGAATACAAAAGTTTTTTTGTTTGCCTTTAGAGGCAGGTCTCACTGTGTTCCCTAGGTTGGACTTCAACTCCTACCTAAGCTCAAGTGAGTAGCAGGGATCAGAGGCATGTGCTGTCCCAAACGGTCCTGAATACATAATTTCTGATAAACTATTTTCAGTTGTCCTTGTCCTTCTCCTTGCATGCTACCTTTTTATACATCTTTCATTTTATTGCAAACCTGACAAAGAATTAAGCCTTGTTAATAAATTTGTCCTGTATTGTTCACTGTTCTTATGTAATTTGGAATCTTTAAGATAATGGCCTCTAAATAAGCTACTTCAAAAGGGAAAGGGGTCTCTGGTGTTTGGCTCTTAGATGGAATACTCAGCATTTCTGATAACTGGCAGAGATGGTGAACCTTTGGAGGCCCAGTGGGCTGCTGGCTTCTCCCTACCCTTTGGTACTTCCCCGCCCCAGTGGACACCTTTCCACTGGCCTTTCTTCTTGTCTCTCCTGTGTTCACCTGTGGTCCCCATCTCTTTATGCCTGTAGGGAGGCCCTAAGTCACTCCAGCAGACCGCTGTCCACCAACAATCCCCTCTTCTGAATCCCCTGGATTCAGCTCCTCCCTCTGACCTCAGGGCATCCCCAAGGAACCTCCTGAAGCTCTTTTACCTGTTCTTCTAGCTGAGCCAGTCCTTTGCAGTCACCTGTACTTTTCTTCCTGCCTTTTCAGGAACCTACCTGGAGCCCACCTGGAGTCCATCCTCTCCTCTCTTTTCTGTATCTTTAGTTTTTGTCCCCTCTGTGGGTCTTTCCTGTAACATTTTTCTAAACCTGCTTAAGCATTTCCTAACCTTATATAAAAAATTTCACCACTCGTTCCCACTCCTGTGACTGCCTCCTCCCCCTGAACCCAGCTTCTCAGTCCACTTCCAGAAGTAGTTAGGCGCTGTCTGTGTGTCTACTCTGACTCAGCTTCAGCATGCTCTGGCCTTGATCCAGCACAGCACTCAGTCTGTAGCTTAGGAACCTCCCGACTGGGCCTTCCTAATCCACTCCCACCTTCCTCCTCTCAGGTCTCTTCACTGCAGCCAGAGGAATCTTTATAAAACACATTTAAAGCCCCGCTGTGGCTTACCACAGAGGTGGCTTGGGGGTGGAGCTGGGTCCTGGCTTGGCAGGGAATTGCTGTCCTTTCTTTCCCTCAACTCCGGCAGCCTTGCTCTACCCTTTACTCATACAGTTTTTCCTACTCAAAATGCTTCTTTTCCCCTCCCACCCAGCTCTCTTCTCTAGATAACGCCTATTTATTTTGCAAACCTCTCTTCTACTTTATTAACTCAGTCAAGCCTTTCAAGGTCAAGGCTTTCGTGCCATCCTGTACACCTTTCCTTCCTAGCACTCAATACTTTTAGCAACTCTGGAATTGGCACCCTGGTGGAGAATGCTGGCCATGAAGCCCTGGGAGGGCAGCATCCTGCCTTTCACCATTGGTGTCCCTCGTGCCTAACATGGTGCTCACTCACAGTAGTAGTATGTTTGTTAATTAAACAAGTAAATGTCTTCCTTCATTTATACTTTTTTTGTGAAAGTAAAATTATTAGAACTCAGTGGAACATGAAAAATCTAACTGTAGCATGAATCCTGTCAACATAAGATAAAATATAAAGTAAGGCTTAAAGAAACCTGAACATTTAAAAAAAATTTTTTTTTATTGTTAAATCATAGCTGTGTACATTAGTGCAATCGCCTGTACCCATTCTAACATGCACCATAGATGTGGCCCTACCCATTACCCTCCCTCCACCAAAACCTCCCCCCTCCCTTCCCCTTCCTTGGCCCTTTCCCCATAGTCTTGTGGTATAGTTGGGTTATAGCTTTCATGTGAAAGCTATAATTTAGCTTCATAGTAGGGCTGAGTACATTGGAT
>CAUYPK010108546.1:0-44705 GCA_963574355.1 Loris lydekkerianus | reverse complement strand
GGCTACCTAGAGCACAATGGTGGGCCTGGAGAGGAACTTAGGTTTGCCCCAAAAATTTTTAGTTAATTAATTACAGTATTTTCAAAAATACAAAAATACATTAAATATATTCTTTTTTTTTTCAGTTTTTTTTGTTTTTTTTTTTTTTTATGTTTTGGCCGGGGCTTGGTTTGAACCCTCCACCTCCAGTATATGGGGTTGGTGCCCTACTCCTTTGAGCCACAGATGTCACCCTATATTCTTTTTTTTTACTCTTTTTTTGGCTCAACATAATTTAAGTGTGCTGACAGATAAAGAATGTTGAAAAACACTGCTTTAGACAAAACTTCATTTTTCCAACCAATTACAAATCAAAGAATCACACCTATAACTTATAATCCGTCCCCCCCTTGAGATGTTCCACCTTTTTTAGTTAAACCAATGTGTCGATTTATGACTTTATGTGTCATTCCTGTCTCCCTGAAATGTATGAAGCCAAATTATAACCTAACCACACAGAGACCATTTGCTTCAGGCTTCTTGGGTGAGGCTGTAGGCCACGGTCACTACTTGGCTTATAATAAGCTTCTTTAAATTATTTTTCAGAGTTTGAACCTTTTTTTTTGTTTGTTTATTTGTTTGTTTAGCAGGCCCTGGCTGGGTTCGAACCTGCCAACCCTGGTGCACGGGACCAGGCGCTCTAACCATTGAGCTACAGGCGTCTAGCCCAGAGTTTGAACTCTTTTCCATTGACAAACAACAGATTAATTTCACAATGTTCAGCAAAAGTCATATACATGATTATATACTGGCTGATTCCTTCTATATGAAATTCAAAAGCAGGCCAGGTGGGGTGGCTCATGCCTGTAATCCCAGAGCTCTGGGAGGCTGCGGAGGGTGGAGTTTAAGACCAGCCTGAGCAAGAATGATATCCTGTATCTATTTAAAAAAAAAAAATAGCCAGGCATTGGGCTGGGCACCTGTTGCCCCAGGTACTAGGGAGACTGAGGCAAGAGGATCTCTTAAGCTCAAGAGTTTGAGGTTGCTGTGAGCTATGATGCCATAGCACTCTACCAAGCGTGACAAAGTAAGACTCTTCCTCAAAAAAAGAAAGAAAAAAAGAAATTCGAAAGCAGACAAAATTAGTCAAGGCGTGGTGGCTCACTATACCAGTAATCCCAGCACTTAGGGAGGCTAAGATGGGAGGATCATTTGAGGCCAGGAGTTCAAGGCTGCAGTGACCTATGATCATTCCCCTGCACTCCGGCCTGGGTGACAGAACAAGACACTATCTCATTAAAAAAAAAAAAAAAAAAAGCAGACAGAATTAATCATTAATCTATGATGTTAAGAATAGCAGTTATCTTGGGAGTGAGTTGTGTCTGAGAGAAGACAGGAAGGCGGTATTGGGGAATGCTAGTCATGTACTGTTTCTTGATCTGGATGCTGAATACTTTGTAAAAGTAGGTACACTCACTTTGTAAAAATTACCTGAATGGTACATTTATGATTTGCACATTTAAAATTTTACTTATAGTTTTAATTTTTAAAAAGATGAAACAGGCTCTGTGCCTATAGCACAAGTGTTTACGGCGTCAGCCACATACACTGAGCCTGGCAGGTTCGAACCCAGCCCCGGCCAGCTAAGCAACAGTGACAGCTGCAACAGAAAAATAGTCGGCATTGTGGCAGGCACCTGTAGTCACAGCTACTTGGGAGGCTGAGGCAAGAGAATCGCTTAAGCCCAAGAGTTTGAGGGTGCTGTGAGCTGTGATGCCATAGCACTCTACTGAGGACAACATAGTAAGACTTTGTCTTAAAAAAAAATAAAGTGTGCTTAAAGACTCTTTGATTTGTAATTGGTTAAAGAAATGAAGCTTTGTCTAAAGCAGTGATTTTTGGCTCAGTGCCTGTAGCTAGGGTGCCGGCTGCATACCCTGAGGCTGGCGGGTTCAAACGACCTCGGGCCTGTCATTGGCCTACAATGACAACTATAACAAAAAAATAGCGGAGCATTGTGGTGGGCACCTGTAGTCCCAGCCACATGCCACACTGAGGCAAGAGAATCACTTAAGCCCAAGAGTTTGAGGTTTCGGTGAGTTGTGATGAAACAGCACTCTATTGAGGGCAACATAGTGAGACTCTGTCTCAAAAAAAAAAAAAAAAGAGGAAACAAAAAATAATTGTTTGGCAGGTTCATGCTGCTTTGCTCTCTCTTCTTGTGATAAAGCCCCAGTGAGTTTAAGGCTCTACTTGTTTGTTTGTTTGTTTGTTTGTTTATTTAGAGTCTCACTCTATTGCTCAGGCTAGAATGCCTTAGTGTCAGACTAGCTCACAGCAACTTCAAACTCCTGGGCTCAAGCGATCCTCCTGCCTCAGCCTCCCAAGTAGCTGGAACTACAGCCGTCTGCCATAGTGCACTGCTAATTTTTCTATTTTTAGTAGAGATGGGGTCTTGCTCTTGCTCAGGCTGGTCTCCCAACTCTTGAGCTCAATGAATCCTCCTGCTCCCGCCTCTCCAAGTGCAGGATCATAGGTGAGAGCTCTATTTGACCCCAGAGCAGAACAAAACTAATGGGTCTCTACAGGGACCAAGGACATGATCTCTTCCAAGGTAACTGGTCCAGGAACCTAAAATAAGGGTATGGTCAGGCCTACCCTTGCACAAATGCTTGTACAAATGCTAGAAAGGCATTTGAGAATTTGAGAATTTTTTTTCAGTTTTTATTTTATTTTTCAACTTTTATCTGTCTCATTTTGGGAAAGAGGTGATGTGAAAAAGGAGTCAGAATGGACCACGTGAGAAAAAAAGGTAATAAAGAAAGACGCAAGAAGAGTGTGGGCTACTGACATCTTTTTTCTCCTCTCTTGTGCCTTGGATCTCAGAAGACTTTGGGTCTTAGCTCTCTGCCTCCACCTTGAGTTTTGTTCCCCTAGCCCAGCGTAGTCCTCCTCTCTGCCTCAAGAGGGCGATGTGGCCACACTGAGCAGGACCATAGCTGCAGCTTTGAAAGAAGTCAGAGTGCCTGAAGGGTGCCCTGGGTTTAACCTAGCTTTGAGGGCCTGACCCTCAAACTGGTCATTTGTCCCCTCCTACTCCCAGCTCAGCCATGGAGAAACTGTGGAGCAGGAAGGCACGGAGGCATGAAAGTGTTGTCTTTCATTTCTGGCATATTGAAGTTTAGGTCACAAGGTTAGGAAATTCAGAGGTGCTTTTTTCTGTGGGCTCATGGGGAATAAAATGTGTATTTCCTTTTCGAAAGGCTTGGACACCAGCACCAGGAATCTAAGTTTTTTGGACCAGGGTCATGAGGGCTTTCCAAAGGGGAATAATGGCATAACAGGCTTCTTAAAAGACTCCCCATCAGTACTCACCTCTGCTGAGTGATTTTCTCTTCCACTTGTCCTCTCCCTGTAATCCTGCAGCAACTCCATCAACCCTACCTGAATGACACACCCCAGACCCAGAGCGACCTAAAAGACCATTTGCGCCTGTGCTTCTCCAATTATGCCCAAGTGTCACCAACATTAGAATCAGCGGTGGTTGTTAAAAATGCAGATTTCAGGGCCTGCTACAGACTTACCACCGAGTGGCCCAGAAATCTGTGTTTTTAAACAGGCACGCTCTCCCTCCACTAGACACGTGTAGTTACTGATGACACTACATTTTTGAGTTCTTGTTTAGTTCAGCCTCCTTTGCAGAGGAAGAAACAAAACTCAGAGATCAGGTGTCTTGCTCAAGGTTACTCATTTGACTGACAGCAGCATCTCTGGGATTTAAAGCAAGATTCTGAACCCTGACCTCACACCAGTAAATTTTTACTCCATGTTTCTGAGAGTCCTAGAGTTTTGAAGAGGTACTTCGGAGGTTCTGTAAATATTTGATTACAAGGTGACTTATTTAAAAGGGAGAAAGAAACGGTTAGCATATGTAATTTCTTATGATGTGGGATTTTAAAAAATATTGTGTCTACAATTATCATCTTCACCTTCAGTACTGACTGACTTAAATAAAATGAACTACTGGTCCAGTGCAGTGGCTTATGCCTGTAATCCTAGCACTCTGGGAGGACAAGGTGGGGGGATTGCTTAAGCACATGAGTTTGAGATGAGCTTGAGCAAGAGTGAGACCTTGTCTCTACAAAAATAGAAAAATTAGTTGGGCATTGTGATGGATGCTTATAGTCCTAGCTACTTGGGAGGATGAGCTGTGAGGATCTCTTGAGCCCAAGAGTTTCAGGTTGCTGTGAGCTATGATGACACCATAGCGCTCTACTCAGGGCAACAAAGTGAGACTCTCAAACAAACCAACAAAGATTGAAACACCACCTTTATCTGTTTTATATGTTGGAATTCTATGTAAAATTTCACATGATGGGACAATCTACTGCTCTATATAAAACTTATTGTGTAATCATCAAGCTCTGAGAAAACAATGTTAAGAATTGTGGAAATAAACAAAGACTACCCAAATGAGAAGAAACAGAAGCTGTTTATTAGTGCTTGCTTTAGCTGGGGATTTGGGCCACCATTTCTTGTATTTGGCAGAGATTCAAAGACAGGCAGGGATGTGGAAAGCTCTAATGAAAAAGTGGAAGCCTTCAGGTACACCCTGACTGGAAGTTGTTGGCATAAGAAAGTTGGAGGTGGGCTGATTAGAAATAGAGTATCCTATGTGATGGTTTGGGAAACCCATTTGGCTTTCTTTGCTTGGTCCTGAGTTGGAAGTGGGGGCAAAAATTAGGGAAGTTAGCTTTCATTGATTTGGTCAAGTCCTGACCAAGACTGCAGATTGCTGCACAGTTTGTGGTTTGGCTTCCTGGACTGGTTGTTGCAAAGGTTGTAGCTCAAAGTTGTATTGTCAAATATGATCTGGCCGTTGTCTGTCTGCACGTTTGGTCTCTTGGTGTTATATGTATTACTTCACTTAAGCACCATCACAACCCCATGAGATTGGTATTGTTATTATCTCAGCTTCATAAGTGAGAAATAGAGTTGCAGAGAAGTGAGGTAACTTGCCCAAGTCAAACAGCTATGAGGAAGTAAGTCTAGGACTTGAGCCTCGGCAAACTGATCCCAGAGTTCTGAGATTTTTTTTTTATCTTTGAGGCAAAGTCTCACTTTGTCACCCTTGGTAGAGTGCTGTGACGTCACAGCTCACAGCAACCTCCGACTCTTGAGCTTAAGTGATTCTCTTGCCTCAGCCTTCCAAGTAGCTGGGACTACAGACACCTGCCACAACACCCAGCTATTTTTTGTTGCAGTTGTCATTGTTGTTTTAGCTGGCCTGGGCCAGGTTTGAATCCACCAACTTTGGTGTATGTGACTGGCACCATAACCACTGTGCTATGAGTGCCAAGCCTGAGATTTTTTAAAATTATTATTAATGAACTATATTTCTGTCTCTGCTTTATAGCAAGAAAGATTATACATATTGACAAGCTGTCTAAAAATTCACATGAAAATACAAAAGACCTAGATTAGCCAAAACAACTTTGAAAGAGAATGACAAAGTTGAAGGGCTAACCCTACCTGACTTTAAAACAATAGTCATTTTGATAACATGCTATTAATATCAAGATAATGGATCAGTGGAACTGAATAGAAAGTTCAGGTACTCATACACACACAATCTGTGTTTTTTTTTTTGTTTGTTTTTTTGTTCTCACAGTGTCTTTTCAATAATAAAAGTTTGAACTTTAATCAAGTCCAGTTTATATATTTTTCTCTTAATTGCACTTTTGATGTCATATCTAAGAAACTTGTCTAATTCGAAGTCACAAAGGTTTTTTTCTCCTATGTTTCCTTTCATAAGTTTTATGGTTTTAGATTTTACACTTAGGCTTATGACTGATTTTGATTTTTTTTCTTTTTTTTGAGACTGAGTTTTACTTTGCCACCCTCGGTAGAGTGCCGTAGTGTTTTAGCTCTCCTCTTACCTCAGCCTCCTGAGGAGCTGGGATTACAGGTGCCTGCCACAACACCCAGTTATTTTTAGAGATGGGGTCTCACTCTTGTTCAGGCTGGTGTCAAACTCCTGAACTCAAACGATCTGCCTGCCTTGGCCTCCCAGGGATCTAGATGACAGGTGTGAGCCACTGTGCCCAACGATTTTGACGATTTTTGTATGTGGTATAAGGTATGGAATAAAGTTGTTTTTTTTTTTCCTTTGCATATGGCTATCCAATTGTTCTGGTCCTACTCATTAAAACTATTCATTAGGAGCTATCTTTTTCAATTGTCTTTGGATCTTTTTCAAAAATCAATTCCCACTATTGGTAAAATGATTGCAAAATGATAAAAACGATTTGGAAAAGTTTCACAGTTTCTTAAAAAGTAAAACTCACCTACTGTATGATCTAGCCATTCTATCTCTGCATTTACCCAAGGGAAAAGAAAGTGTATGTCTAAACAGAGACTTGAACACACATGTTTATAGCAGCATTATTATTTCTTCAGCTTTATTGAGGTATAATTGACAGCAAGTTTATTTTTACTAGCCAAAATCTACGAACAATCCAATGTTCATGAATGGAAGTCCAGAGCAGTGGCTTACCTCTGTAATCCCACCACTTTGGGAGGCTGAGGTGGGGCATCGCTTGAGGTCAGGAGTTTGAGACCAGCTTAAGCAACATAGTAAAACCTTGTCTCTACAAAATATGAAAAGATTAGCCATGTATGGTGGTATGTGCCCATCGTCTTAGTTACTGCAGAGGCTGAGATGTGAGGTTACAGTGAGCTATGATTGTGGCACTGCATTCTAGCCTGGCCAACAGAGTAAGAGTTTGTTTCTTAAGGGTGGCACCCATAGCTCAGTGGGTAGGGTGCCAGCCGTATGCACCAGAGCCGGTGGGTTGGAGCTCAGCCCAGTCCTGCTAAAACAAAAAAATAGCCACGCATTGTGGTAGGCACCTGTAGTCCCAGCTACTAGAGAGGCTGAGGCAAGAGAATTGCTTGAGCCCAGGAGTTTGAGGTTGCTGTGAGCTGCAATGACACGGCACTCTACCGAGAGTGACATAGTGAGACTCTGTCTCAATAAAAAAAACAAAACAAACTGAAATAAACCTAGGTGAATGGTTGACAAGCTGCAGTATGATGGAATACTACTCAATAACAAGGACAGTTTTTTGCTAACAGCTTCATGGGGATGCTCACATACTTAAAATTTAGCTGTTTACATGTACATTCAGTGGTTTTTATAACAGTATATCCACAGAGTTGTGGAACCATCACCACAATTAAGTTGGGATTATTTTCATAACCCCTTAAAGAAACTCTGTATCCTTTGGCAATCTCTCCATTGCCCCCAGGTACCCCAACCTCAGCCCTAGACAACCACTGATCTATTTTCTCTCTATTTGAGCATTATGAACATTTTATTCAAAAATGGAATCATACAAAATGTAGGGGATTTTTGTGTCTGGCTTCTTTCACTTAGCCAAATGTTTTCAAGGTTCATCTATAGTACTTTGTTCTTTTTTTGTGTTTTTTTTTTTTTTTTTTTTGGGGGGGGGGTTGGTTGTTTGAGACCGAGTCTTGTTCTACTGCCCTGGCTAGAGTGCAGTGGCATCATCAGAATTCACTTTACTCCTACTCTTAAGTGACCTGGTGATCCTTCAGCCTCAGCCTTCTGAGTACCCCATCACCACACCCAGACAGGGTCTCACTAATTGCCCCGGATGGTCTCCAACTCCGGGCCTCAAGAGATCCTCTTGCCTCAGCCTTCCAAAGTGCTAGGATTACAGGTGTGAGCCACTGTGCCTGGCCTTTCATTCCTTTTAATGGATGAACAATATTCTACTATAGGATAAGCTAAACTTGGTTTATTCATTCCTCAATTGATGAACTTTGGTGTTCTTCCCACATATTGGCTATTATAAATAATGCTGCTATGAACATTCATTAACTAGCTTTTCTGTGGGTACATACTTTCATTTCTTTTGTGCATAGACCTAGGAATGAAATTATTGGATCAACTGGTACCTCTATGTTTAACGTTTTTTGTTTGTTAGCTTGTTTTTTGAGTCGGGGCTTGCTGTATTACCTAGGCTAGAATGCAATGGTGTCTCATAGCTCACTGCAACCTCAAACTCCTGGCTCAAGCAGTCCTCCTGCGTCAGCCTTCTGAATTGCTGGGATGGTAGCCTTCACATTTCCTTTCCAAGGAGTAAGACTGAGGAAAGGATGAAGATGGGAAAGGGGACCATATGTCAGCTATTTGTTAAAGAAGGCTTCTGGGGTGGCGCCTGTGGCTCATTGGGTAGAACACTGGCCCCATATACTGAGGGTGGTGAGGGTTCAAACCTGGCCCCGGCCAAACTGCAACAAAAAAATAGCTGGGCGTTGTGGTGGGCGCCTATAGTCCCAGCTACTCGGGAGGCTGAGGCAAGATAATCGCCTAAGCCCAGGAGTTGGAGTTTGCTGTGAGCTGTGTGATGCCACAGCACTCTACCGAGGGCAATAAAGTGAGACTCTGTCTCTACAATAATAATTATAAATAAATAAATAAATAAATAAGGCTTCTGGAAGCAGTTGCAGAAACTTTACATCCCCATGGGTAGAACCCCATGTTAGTTGTGGTCTGGATCACCACAACTAACAGCAAAGGAGGCAGGGAAATGTGGTCTTCATTCTTAGTCACGCATCTGCTAGCAATTCTACTGCCATGTGAGAAGGAGGGCATTACATCAGGGAGTAATGAACAATCTCAACCATATAACCATAGAAAAGTAACAAGATCAAGACACGATTGGTGCATAATAAAAAAAGGAGCCTTAGGAATTGGCTGATTACATTAAAAGATCTAAAGAAAAAGATCTATTTGTCAGAAGGGGTATTGGTTAGCATGGAATTCTTGGAAAAGAGTACTTTTGAGTGAGGAACATAGGCAATGCCCATCCAAGTATCATCCAGGAGGCAGGAAATTGGAGCCTTTAAACCTGAGGAACTTACTGCTAATGTAGATATGGGACCAGGAGGTTTTAACCAATGGGCTGCAGAGTATTTCTTCTAGTAAGACCACCTTTCTCTTAGCTTAGCTTGTTACCAGGGGTAACTCCCTGGTGCTTTCCATGACTGCTTGGCAGCCAACCTCATTTTCATGGTGACCTGCCTAAGAGAGAATGTGCCACAGAGAAGGACTCGCAGAAGAGTAATAGCTGACCCTATAACATCCAAATTCTCTTTATCAATGAGTGAATTGGCAGTCTGGTGTCCCCTCAGTCTCCGTGCCCTTTTTCTGAGATGAGTGTGTCCTCACAGTTTGGTTCTTGTTGGGTATTGCCAAGGGCAGGCCTTTGGCCCTTCATAGTGAAAAGAGAGTCTGATCCTGGAAAGTGATAGTTGCCCCAAATGAGTCTTTATAGCTTCAAACAATTTCCCATAGTTGATACCTCCATCTGCTCTCAACTGGTTTCTAGATTATGTTGAAAATAGTGTTAACAATAGCTATATTTTAGTCTGGGTATTGTGGCTCATGCCTGTAATCCTAGCACTCTGGGAGACAGGAGGATCCCTTGAGCTCAGGAGTTCAAGACCAGTCTGAGCAAGAACAATACCCCACCTCTGCTAAAAATAGAAAAACAAAATCTAGCTGGACATGGTGGTATGCACCTGTTGTCCCAGCTACTTGGGAGGCTGAGGCAAAAGGGTCATTTGAACCCAAGAGTTTGAGATTGCTGTGAGCTAAGATGATGCCATGAAACTCTACCCAGGGTCACAGAGTGAGGCTTTTTTTTTTTTTTTTTGAGACAGAGTCTTATCATGTCATCCTTGGTAGAGTGCAATGGTGTCACAGCTCACAGCAACCTCAAACCCTTGGGCTTAAGTGATTCTCTTGCCTCAGCCTCCCAAGTAGCTGGGACCACAGGTGCCCACCACAACGCCCAGCTATTTTTTGGTTTTAGTTATCATTGTTGGTTAGCTGGCCTGGGCCAGGTTCCAACCCGCCACCCTCGGTGTTATGTGGCTGGCACCATAACCACTGTGCTATGGACGCCGAGCCTGGAAGGGAAATATTTTAATATGAATTTGGGTTAGAGGTAAAATCAGTGGCCAGTCTAACACATCCGAGGAATGTGGGAAACTGCTTCCTTGCACTATTGAGTGGTGGTAGTCTGTAGGCACTTCAGACGATACCCCTTTTTGAGCATCTTCTCAGGCAATCTGACTGTGTTAATTTCATACCATTTGGGTCCCCCCAAAATTCATATGCTAAACCCTAATCACCAATGTGATCTTAGGAGGAAGGACTATGGGGAGGTGACTAAGTCATGAAGGCAAAGGCTTAATGAATAGGATAGAAAGTCTATGGCTGGGACTCAGCAATCTGTGAGCCCCAGCTCCAATCCTCTAGGTACTAGAGACATATGCTCAAGTTTGAGAATTGTTGGCCTAGATTCCTGCAGGAAAGTGGCATGTTTTCCTCTCCTCTCTGCTCTTCGTGGGTGTGAGTTTTCCCTGTTGTTCCAGACAGGCTGTCTGTATGGCCATTCTGCCATTCTCCCCCATACCCCTACAAAAAGTCTTCATGGTAGAAAATGGCCACCAAAAATTTCTAAATTGAAATCTGTTTTGGAACACTAGCCAAATTGAGACTAATACCCATTTCCAATGGCAAATTTCAGGGAAGGAATTCAGGTGATCCAGGTTGTGTCAGCATTCCCCTCAAAGCCATTCCCAGGATAACCCTGAATGGAGGAAAGTTGAGCTGGGAAGGGCCTGTTCCCAGGAAAGGAATGAGGGAGGCAGAAAAAGCAATAGATGTCTCTTAGGGGAGGCAATAGAAGAAAATCTAGGTTGAGTAACCACCTCGGTTTGCCTGGGACTTTCCAGGGTTTGGCCCTGAAAGTCCCAAGTCCTAGAAAACCCCTCAGTCATGAGCAAATGACAATTGGTCACTTAACCGAAGGGCCATGGGGGAGTATGTACTCTCACTCTTGGGGGGTGCACAAAAGGAAAAAGAGTTGATGGGATTTTCAACTGGAGGCACATGAACACATCTGATGTGTTTTTTTGTTGCTACCATAACTGTTGTTTTTTTTTTTGGCAGTTTTTGGCCGGGGCAGGGCTTGAACCCGCCACCTCTGGCATATAGGGCCGGCACCCTACTCCTTTGAGGCACAGGTGCCACCCCAGCATTGGTGGTTTTTTAAAAGTCCTCCTTATCAAAATTATTTTAATGTGCAACTGGGTCAACAGACACATTTGAGAATCAGAGTGACAAACACATAGTCACAGAATCACAGAAGTTGAAGTCCTAGAAGGTGAAGTATTTGCGCATTGGGGGAAGAGAGAAATTGGAAGGTGAGAGGCTATACAGAGATCTAGAAGGCTGGAGTACAACAGTGAGGGGTTTGGGTTTATTCAGAGAAAGAGGTTCTAGGGCCTAGACCCAGCAGTGTGGAATCAGAGCAGGTACATGCTCAGTGGTATGTCCTCAGTGCCCACGGAGCAGAGTGGCAGGGAAGGGGTGAGTCATGTGTGGATTGAAAGATCTAAATTCTTCAGGGAGGAAGAGCTGGCTGGCAAGCACTTTGACTCTGGGAAGCAGGGAGACGAGGCAGTGGGATAAGTGTGACATTGGTCTCAAATGTTTGGCTGATGGGATACCCACGCCTTTGGTTTGTTTCCTGCCTTGGCACCTCATTAAATACATACTGTACCTCCAGTATTTCAAAAGGTTGTTGGTTTTTTCCAAATCTGTGAATTATTTCTAGATATCTCAGTAGGACCAGAAGTGACTGACTCCACGTATTTCTAAAATTGTGTTTAATTACTTTGTAGTTATTTCTTGAACCAATTCCAAGGTGCTCTCATGTTATCTGGTTTTTCTTGCTTGTAGGATGGGTAGGTGTTACGACCCCTTTTTGCAGGGGAGTCTAGCTCAGGAAGGTAGTTACTTGGCTAGAATCACCAGGCTAGAAAGAAATAGTCTCGGGACAGGCACTAGGGGGTCTGATTTTAGGACAGTCCTCCCCCTTCTTTTTTTTTTTTTTTTTTTTTAGACAGAGTCTTAGTATGTCACCCTGGTAGAGTGCCATGGCATCGCCATAGCTCATAGAAACCCCAAATTCTTGGGCTTAAGTGATCATCTTGCCTCAGCTTTCTGAGCAGCTGGGATTATAGGCACCTGCCAGAACACCTAGTTAACTTTTCTATTTTTAGTAGAGACGGAGTCCTGCTCTTGGTGGTCTTGAACTCTGAGCTCAAGGGATCCACCTGCCTCAGTTTCTCAGAGTGCTAGGATTATAGGCGTGAGCCACCACACCTGGCCAAGGCCAGCCCTCTTTCCACCAATCTGTGAGTGTTATTTCCCCAACCTCCATTCCTTCCCCATAGCCAGTGGAACTTTTTGCAATTGGGGAAGAGCTTTCATTTTATCAGCCCCTTTGCACTACAGTTTGGCCCAGAATACATTAGTAATGATGCGTTGCTTACTACCCTGAAGTACAACAGCTACAGGTGTTGGTGACTGAATTAACTATGAGTTACAAAAATTAATCTTTTGGGGGGAAAGCTACTTTTCCCCTCTTATACATCTGGCTTCAAGAGAGGAAAGCTCAACTTGGAAGGGGAGACTTTGACAGTCAATAACGCAAGTGCACAACGGTAGTTGGGTGGTATTTTTACCGGCTTACGTTTTTTCTCTTCTCCTTCCTCTGTGTTCTCTGTACCATATTTCTTTTTCTAAAATGAATCTCACTTTTTTAATGTGCAGAAAAATTCAAACCTGCTCGGTGTTTTCCCATCCCAGTGCTTCACAACTATTCCTCAGAAAATCTTTGAACAAGGCTTCTTTTGCCTGTAGACCATTAATTTGTGCTGTCATTATTCCACAGAAACTCATGGTTTCTGTTCACTGTCCTCCACTTCCAGCCCCTCCCACCAGTTTGAATTTGCTTTGCAAGTGAAATCTGGTGAAAAGCTGGCTATGACTCAGGGCAGCTCTGAGCTGGAGAGCCAGACAAAGGCAGATGCTGTCCTCAGCACGCAGGCTCAAATTGGGTTTAACTGAGGAAAGAGAAGTTTGTGCAGTGTTGGGTTTATGGGCTATCTCAGGTTATGCAGCTGGGAAAATTTGGTCTAGATGTGCCCTGAGGGTTAATTAGTCAGGAGAAGTTGGGCCAGAGAGGTTGGTGCTGTGCAGCTTTTTCTTGGCAAACAGCCACCAAGATTTAGTTAACACTGGGGCCTGACAGTTAAACTTCAAATTTATAGTGTCATTGTTTGGGGGGGAAAAAACCCACAACCCAGGTGTCTTGATTTTGATAACATATGCTTGATCAAATGTAAATTAATCATTATACTGAAAAATTCAAATCATAACCCTTATTCAACATAAAATTGCATTCAACAAATCTCTATTTTGTCTCAGGCACCGTTCAAAGCAGTGGGGATGAGTTAATGACCAACACAAGCTCTCTGTCTGCACAGAGCTTACACTTCACTAGAGGGAGCAAAACTACAAAAATATGGACTGTGTTAAGTGGTGATAAGTGCTGTGAAGAAAAACACAGAAAAGAAGGTATATACTACTCAAAATCCCATCAGCAGAGATAGCCATCTTTACCATTTTGTTTAGTATTATTGCAGACATCTCTTTGTCTACATACAAATATATATTTTCATATTAATGACTAGTTTTACAGGGTGATTCACAAACTGTTTCTTTGTCTAATAATATTTTTCAGACATCTTATCATATCAATAAATAAAAATTGACTTGATTTTGTTTCCACCTTAGTTTTTTTTAACCTGGAAAATTTCAAACATACAGAAAAGTAGAATGGCATAGTAAATTTACTTATTCCCTATAAAACAACTTTTTTTTTTTTTTTTTTTTTTGAGATAGAGCCTCAAGCTGTCCTCCTGGGTAGAGTGCCGTGGCATCGCAGCTTACAGCAACCTCCAACTCCTGGGCTCAAGCGATTCTCCTGCTTCTGCCTCCCAAGTAGCAGGGACTATAGGCGCCCGCCACAACGCCTGGCTATTTTTTTTGGTTGCAGCTGTCATTGTTGTTTGGTGGTCCCAGGCTGGATTTGAACCCACCAGCTCAGGTGTATGCGGCTGGCACCTTAGCCACGTGAGCCACAGGTGCCGAGCCAGCCTATAAAACAACTTTTAACATTTTCCTATACTTGTTTTATTTATTTGATTTTTTGGCTTATATTTATTAAACTAAACTACAGACATTATAAACATATCACCTATTTTTTCTTTTTTTAAAACTTTATTCAAATTAATACGAGGGTACAATATTTAGGTTACATTGTTCTCACTTCCAGGGCCACTTATAAAAGAGCCCCTCATCCAGGGGGTGTGTTATACACCCTCACAATGTTCACATTAGGTGAGA
Source organism: Loris lydekkerianus (assembly GCA_963574355.1). Taxonomy (NCBI): domain Eukaryota; kingdom Metazoa; phylum Chordata; class Mammalia; order Primates; family Lorisidae; genus Loris; species Loris lydekkerianus. The sequence continues at coordinate 30,370 of CAUYPK010108546.1, read as the reverse complement.
TCCTATCTCATGTCCTCCCTCCTTCTGCCATACGTCCTTCCTCCTCCCGCTTCCCTCTACCCCTGAACTGGACTATAATAGTGTTTTATTGTTCTTAGGAACATGTAATTGTTTACATATTGATTTCATATTAGTATGGAGTACATTGGATATTTATTTTTCCATTCTTGCAATACCTTACAAAGAAGAATGTATTTCAACTACATCCAGGTAAATGTAAAAGATGTAAAGTCTTCTATGGGCATCAGCCACATACACTGGAGCTGGCACGTTCGAATCCAGCCCAGGCCTGCCAAACCTCAATGACAACTACAACCAAAAAATAGCTGGGTGTTGTGGTGGGCACCTGTAGTCCCAGCTACTTGGGAGGCTGAGGCAAGAGAATTGCTTAAGCCCAAGAGCTGGAGGTTGCTGTGAACTGTCGGCACTCTACTGAGGGTGACATAATGAGACTGTCTCAAGAAAAAAAAAGAAAAAAAAGAAGATGTAAAGTCTCCATCTTTTTAATGGCTGAATAATATTCCATGGTATACATATACCACAGTTTGTTGGTCCATTTATGGGTTGATGGATACTTAGGTTGCTTCCATGACTTGCACAATTATGAAATGAGCCACAATAAACATTCTAGTGCAAATATCTTTGTGGTAAAATGATCTTTGTTCTTCTGGGTAGATATCTAGGGACTACAGGGTCAAATGGAAGGTCTGCTTTTAGGTCTTTGAGGATTCTCCATACTTCTCTCCAAAGTAAAAGGGCTGTATTAGTTTGCAATCCCACCAGCAGTGCAGAAGTATTCCCTTCTCTTCACAGCCACGCCAGCATCTGGTGTTTTGGGACACTGTGATGTGGGCTAATCTTGCTGGGGTTAGGTGATATCTTAGAGCAGTTTTGATTTGCATTTCTCTGATAATGAAAGATGATGAGCATTTTTTCATGTGTTTCTTGGCCATTGTCTGTCATCCTCAGAGAAGTTTCTGTTCAATCTCTTGTCCACTTATAGAGAGGGTTGTTTGCACTTTTCTTATTGTTTGAGTTCTCTGTAGATTCTAGCTATCAGGCCTTTCGTAACATGCAAAAATCTTCTCCCATTCTGAGGACTGATTTTTTGGTCTATTTTAGCTTGATCAAGTCCCAGTTACTTATTTTGGTGTTGCTGCAATTGATAGGGTATCTTCCTCCTAAAGTTTTTTTCCCCAGGCCAATATCTTCAAGTGTTTTTCCCACATTCTCTTCTAGAATTTTGATTGTTTTGTGCATGAAGTTTAAATCTTTTATCCAGTGAGAATTAATTTTTGTCAATGGTGAGCGGTATAGGTCCAGTTTCAGTCTTCTGCATGTGGATAACCGGTTCTCTCAGCTCCATTTGTTAAATAAGGATTCTTTTCGCCACCGCATGTTTTTGTTAGGCTTAACAAAGATTAAATGACAATATGTGGCTGGGTTCATCTCTAGATTCGCTATCCTATTCCATAGATCTGTGTCTCTATTTTTGTGCCAGTTATATCACATATTCTTTTTCTACCCCAACTGGGTGAACTGCAATTCAATTTTGACACTATTTATCCAGAGTTAGTTTCAGACTCCACAGGTTTAAAAGAAATCCTTTCTTCAGATGTTAGCCTCACTTCAGGCAGTCTCCAGGCCACTTGTACTTTTGCCCAACAGGCTGAAAATTCAGAGGTTCACAGCTTCTTCATGTTTGATGATTTTTGAGACTGACTCATAGTGCTATCCTTAGGATTAAAGTTTTTTTTTTTCTTTTTCCAGTGACAAGGTCTCACTCTGTTGCCCAGACTGGAGTGCAATGATGTGACTATACCTCACTGTAATCTTGAACTCCTGACCTCAAGCAGTCTTCCTGCCTCATCCTCCTGAGTAGCTGGGACTTTAGGTGCATACCACCTATTTTTTTAGAGACAGGGTCTTGCTCTCACTCAGGCTGGTCTTCAACTCCTGACCTCAAGCAATCTTTCCACTTTGGCCTCCCAGAGTACTAGGATTATAGGCATGAGCCACCATGCTCAGCTCATGTTTAGCTTTCCTGAGAAACTGCCAGACTATGTTTCAAGATGACTGCACCATTATGTAATCCCATCAGCAGTGTTTGAGAGTTCTGATTTCTCCATATTCTCACCAACACTTATCACTTGTCTTTTTTATTTTAGGTATCCTAGTGGGTATGAAGCTGTATCTCACTATAGTTTTGATTTGCCCTCCACTGATGACTAATGACATTGAGCATCTTTTCATGTGCATTTGTATATCCTCATTGGATAAATATCTTTTCAAATCCGTTGCCCATTTAAAAAACAAAGTTCTTTGTTTTCTCATTGTTAAATTGTAAAAGTTCTTTATATATTCTGGCTACTAATTGCTTATCAGATATATGGTTTGCAAAGTTGTTTTCCTGTTTGGTGAACTGTCATTTCACTTTCTTGATAATGTCCTTTGACATACAATAGTTTTTATTTTTTTTGCCCTTGGTAGAGTGCCATGGTGTTACAGCTCACAGCAACCTCAAACTCTTGGGCTTAAACAATTCTCTTGCCTGAGCCTCCCAAGTAGCTGGGACTACAGGCACCTGGCTCAATGCCCTGCTATTTTTAGAGATGGGGTCTCACTCTGGCTCAGGCTGGTCTTTTTTTTTGAGACAGAGCCTCAAGCTGTTGCCCTGGGTAGAGTGCTGTGACATCACAGCTCACAGCAACCTCCAACTCCTGGGCTTAAGTGATTCTCTTGCCTCAGCCTCCCAAGTAGCTGGGACTACAGGTGCTCGCCACAATGCCCGGGTATTTTTTGGTTGTTGTCATTGTTGTTTGGCAGGCCCGGGCTGGATTTGAACCCACCAGCTCTGGTATATGTGCCTGGCGTCTTAGCTGCTTGACCTACAGGCACTGAGGCTCAGGCTAGTCTTCAGACTATGAGCTCAGGCAATCCACCGCCTTGGCCTCCTAGAGTGCTAGGATTACAGGCATGAGCCACTGCCCCTGGCAAAAGTTTTTAGTTTTGCTGAAGGCCAATTTATTTACTTATCCTTTTGTTGATTGTGCTTTTGGTGCCATACCTAAGAAACCATTTCCCAATCTACTGTTAGGAAGATATACTCCTGTTTTCTTCCAAGAGTTTTATAGTTTTAGCTCTTAAATTTAGGTTCTATGCTTCATTTTTTAAAAAACATGGTGGAAGGTAGGGAGTCCAACATTATTCTTTTGCTAGCAGATATTCACATAACTGTTTACATTGTACTGAATTGCTGATCTTTCTTTGCAATTAGATTGTAAAATTCATGAGGGCAAAGTCAAGAGTGGTCTTACTAAATCTTTCTCAAATGAATGAATGAATTAGGTAATTAAAACATTAGTTTTCTTTTCTTTAACACTATTTCAATGTTATGAAGCAACTGTTTTCATCATGATGTTGCCAGTTGAAAACTCCTTGACAATGACAATTTAGAAGCAAGCTAATACACAGGATGAGAAGGATTATATTATTTAACAGGTTTTGGAGTGAAATTGATCTTTATTCCAACCCAAATTTTCATTTAAGAACTGGGTAACATTGGCAAATTATATTACCCATTTTTCATTCTTTAAACTGGGTATTTACCCCTGGAAGTCTGGAGAATGTGAGCTTGCCTGTGTTACTCATGCTCCATGATCAGAAATAGATATCTGCAATCTGAACTCAGAACCCTGATATTTGGAAGACATTGTCTTTATTGTCCACTCTGGCTCCAGCATGCTGAACTAGAAGTGTGGGTTCTATGCCTACAGCTGCTTGCCATGGAGATGGTGGATGGGGGATAAGTAGTTGCTACTTTGCTGAAGGCTGAACTCCACTAACATACATTGCAATTTACCAGTCAAGATTTTCCCTGGAAGCTACAAGTGTTCAAATAAATCCACGTATCTCAAAACAATCACTTTAGAAACTTTCTGCTAATATAATTGCTGTCTAGGGAGAGAAGTGGATTCCTTGGTAGTTCTTTCCATGCCTTTTTTTTTTTTTCCTCTGTTGAGTGGGCTGAGTGCAGTGGTGTCATCACAGTTTAATGCCACCTCAAACTTCTAGACTCCAGTAATCCTCCTGCTTCAGCCTCCCAAGTTGTGGGACTACAGGTGTGTACTTGCCTAATTTTTCTATTTTGTAGAGATAAAATCTCACTATGTTGCCCAGGCTGATCTTGAAGTCTTGGCCTCAAGTTATCTTCCTGCTTTAGCCTCCCAAAGTGCTGGGATTACAGGCATGATCCACTGTGCCCATGTAATATTTAAACATTACATGGTTTGAATGTTTTATTTCGTTCCGGGTACATTTTCTGACTCTCTGATTGTTCCTTTTCTTGTTTCATGAGTGAAATATTTTGTTTTTTCTCTGAAGATGCTATATTATAGTGTCTTTCAGTGTTATTCTGCTCCATCCACTACCTGTTTCCTTTGAGTCATTTTTACCTGTTTTTTCCCTCTCTTTCACAATAGAGGCTTTGCTGAAACCTCTAGTGATCTTTGATTATTTATTCATATTTAAGAGCAGGGCTCTAAAAGAATGATTGAAAGATGTTTTAGTTACTTCAGTACTATCCAATAGAAATACAATGTGAGCCACATATATAATTTCAGATTTTCTAGCAGCTGCTTTTAGAATATAAAACAGTTAAAATTAAAAATTTCACCCACTATACTCATACCATTACATAATCAATGGAAAAAATTGATAAGACAGTTCATAATATTTATTGCATTGTCTCCAAACCCAGTCCACACACTACATCTTTTTCTTTTTCTTTTTTTTTTAAAGGCAGAGTCTCACTTTGTTACCTTTGGTAGGGTGCCATAGCATCATAGCTCATAGCAACCTCAAACTCTCGGGCTTGAGTGATTCTCTTGCCTCAGCCTCCTGAATAGCTGGGACTACAGGCACCCACAATATCTGGCTGTGTTTTAGAGACAGGAGTCTTGCTCTTGCTCAGGCTGGTCTTGAACTTTTTTTTTTTTTTTTGAGACAGTCTTACCATGTCACCCTTGGTAGAGTGCTGTAGCATCATAGCTCACAGCAACCTCAAACTCTTGGGCTTAAGTGATTGATTCTCTTGCTTCAGCCTCCCAAGTAGCCAGGACTACAGGTGCCCACCACAACGCCCAACTATTTTTTTTTTGTCGTTGTCATTGTTGTTTGGCAGGCCCAGGCCAGGTTTAAACACACCAGCTCCATTGTATGTGGCTGGGACCCTAGCCACTTGAGCTATAGGGTAGGGTAGGCCCCAGCCCACCCTGGCTATTTTTAGAGATGAGATCTTGCTCTTGCTCAAGCTGGTCCCGAATTCCTGAGTTTAAGCAATCCACCCACCGTGGCCACCCAGAATACTAGAATTACAGGTGTGAGCCACCATGCAGCCTTTTTTTCTTTTTGAGTCTGATGTTGTCATCTTTTGTAGAGTGCTTTAAGTCACAGCTCATAGCAACTTCAAATTTTTGGGGTCAAGTGATCCTCATGCCTCAGTCTCCAGGGTAGTTGGGACGATAGGTGCCTGCCACAATGCCAGCTATTTTTAGATGGGGTCTCACTCTGGCTTAGGAGCGAACCTGGTGTAGAACCTGTGAACTCAGGCAATCTCACCTGCTTCAACCTCCCAGAGTGCTAAGAGTACAGGCATGAGCTACTGCACCTGGCCTAATAATAGGAAATCTTTATAGAACATTTTGTAAGTCCAAAAAACACAGGTAAAGAACACAAGATCAATAGCTTTATTATCTCTTTTTTCAGTCATTCCATGAAGTGGTAATGAATATTCTGTAGCATTTATACATATATACTGACAAATTTTAACATCTGTATCCAGACTCTTGAAGTCTGCTTCAGAAAACTAAACACAAATATTTTCAATATGTATCGTACAATGGAGTAAAGCAATGAGGGAAAAATTATTCTCTTACTTTAAAATTCTAATACATCTGGTGCTTTGTTTTAATATTGCTAGAGTCTCATCCTCATGATAGAATCTAACTTTTCTTTTCTTAGTCACCCTGTGTAGAGTTCCGTAACGTCATAGCTCACAGCAACCTCAAACTCTTGGATTCAAGCAATCCTCCTGTCTCAGACTCCTGAGTACCTGGGTCTACTAAATTGTCCTAAATTTCTCCAAGCGCAGAATGGAAGATTTCTATTTTGTGAATTGTGAGACCATGGATTTTTGATTTAGAAAAAAAGGCATGCACAAAAATACAATTCCATGTAAGAATAACCCTAAAGATGTGTGCAAAGTGCACTGGAGTTCAGAGCAGTAGATCCAAGGACCCTTTTTGGGCACAGAACTTAATTGAAAGGGGAGCTAAACAAATTCTAGGCATTTTCGGTTTATTTCAATGTGGTACACATCTCAGGTCTGTAAAATAGTTCCTTGACTACATGACTGTCTCCTCCAGCAGAGACAGCATAGGAACAGTGTCTTAAGACATTTTTGGATCTTCATTACAGTGGACACTATGGATAGTTGAATAGATGCACTCTGACCACTGGGGACAGAAAGGATTCTTCGAAGAGGGATGAGGAAGTCGGAAGGGGAAGAATAACCTGGATACATTTCCAAGGCGAGGAAAGCATCTCTGGTATGGAGCACGTGTCAGTCGCAAAGCTTCAGCTGTAAGCGAAAAACCGAGAGAACTGTGTGGTACAGCTTCTTTCTGGCTCCCGGCCCGATGGAGTCATTTCCGGGAGGGGGCGGGGAGACAAGAGGAGGCGTGCCGGGAAGGAGGCCGTTTGTAGTGCACCAGGCGGAAATGTGGCAAAGGTATTGGTGTTACCGCTTCCGGTCCGGGTAAACGCGGCTTAGGTACACAGCATGGTTTGTGTCCTGCGAGGGTAAGGTTCTGAGGGCAAATCTCCGAGTGAAGAGGCAAGCACCGGAGTCTCAGAAGTCTGAAGTCTACGAGAAACAGTGGTAAGGCCAGGAACCTGAATACGACTTTGCTGGTGTTTCCGAGGGGGCAACTTCCATCGGGAACCCCTCTACCCTGGTAACGGCCAAAGAGGAGGAGATGGCGCCAGTCGGGGAGCGGTCGTGGCCGAGACAGTGAGGAAGCGCTAAGGCGGAGCAACCCAGGAAACCTCGGGAGAAGAATTAGAGGCTCGCCGCTGCCACTGCCGCCACCACCATGGAAGGCGCAAAGCCGACATTGCAGCTAGTGTACCAGGCAGTGCAGGCGCTTTACCACGACCCAGATCCCAGCGGAAAGGAGCGCGCCTCGTTTTGGCTTGGAGAGCTGCAGCGTTCGGTGAGGGGCCCAGATCGGCAGTTCTGCGCCGCGGGGCCGGGGCGGGTGGGACCTATGCTGGAGGGGAGAGCCTGAGCCCGGCGGTTGGCCTCGTGAGGTCCTTCTTGGGGAGGAGCTGCTGCCGTGGGGTGGGGCTGCGAAGCTACAGCTGTGCCGCTTTTTGGACGCTAGTTGCAGCTGATGGGTCGTGCACTGGCCCTTTCCCCGCACCACAGAATCTGATTTGTAGGTCCTGTACTCCTCGGTTGAGCCATTAATCCAATCTTCTTTAAGTTCTGCCCTTGCTGTTGCTTCTTAGGCCATGCTTTTACGTTTTGTCGTCTTTCTGCTAAACCCACCCTGTGTTTCTCCACCTTCCACTTAAGGATGCTTTATCCGTCTTTCCCCTCCGTGTCCAAGTGTTGCATCTGGTAATTTCTTCCTAGTCGTAGCCTTACTCATGTCTCACTGTTCTTGCCTTTTTTCTCTCCAGTTCGAGTCCTTTCTTCTCGAAACTTCTCAGGTTTCTAGATTCGTGTACATGTGAATTTCTCCTTGTTTTGCAGTGCAACACTACGAAGAAAACAATTTTGCTTTTAGAAACTTCTTGTAATTCTCATTTTGCTTCGTATTGGTCTTATCATTTCACTGAATTTTAGATCCTATCCCTTGGATACAAGATGGATATTATATCCACCTTGCTAAATTCCACGTAACGGTGAACATCCAATGAGGTGTTTAATTGCACTTATTAACATTTATTGTATTTTCACATTCTTTGATTCACGTTTTATGATTCATCCCCTTACTTCCACACTCACTTTTGCTGTGCTTTCTCTATGTGTGAATGTGTGTAGTTGGTGATCTTGCTGACTTTCCTCCTAAATGTAAGATTTACTTTACGAATTGTAAAATACTTTGAAAACAAAAGAGGTTTATACAGACTGACAAAATACTCACCTTTACCTTTATTTTGGCATTTTTACTCAAAGGCATATTTTTTGTTTGTGCCTTTCCTTTTTATCAATTTATTTTAACTCGTAACTGATTTTTAAAAGTGCGCTGTCCTATAAATCTGCCCCTAGGTTGCAAGTATATATTTTTAAAAATTTGCAACTTTGACTTTGAAAATTGCCCATTGAAAAAACTGGGATCCAAGTCCTGGTTTATCTTTTGGGAAGATAAAGGAGCAAGACTCGCTTTAAGTTACACAAGAAAATCATTCACATATGATCTCATTTAGTGTTTAATTTCTGTGATCCATCTGGGAAGATGCAATTTCCTGATCTTTAAAAATTTTAAGGTATAAATAGGAGAAATGCATGCTACCTCTATGCACAGAAGTCCCCTCTTCCTAACTAAACCTGCTTATTGTTGTGTGTATTTTATGTTATTTTTATTTATTTTTTTAAGACAGTCTTACTTTGTGGCCCTCAGTAAGGCGTCATAGCTCACAGCAACCTCAAACTCTTAGGCGCAAGTGATTCTCTTGCCTCACCCTCCCAAGGAGCTGTGACTGTAGGTGCCCGGTATAATGCTGGCTATTTTTAGAGACAAGGTCTCGCTCTTGCTCAGGCTGGTCTCGAACTTGTGTGCTGAAGTGATCTGCCTGTCTCAGCCTCCCAGAATGCTAGGATACAGGTGAGAGCCTGTTGTGTGTATTTTAAACCAATATTTGCCTACCAGGTGCCAGCCCTGATGATTTAGTGATTGAATCTACAAAGAGCTTAGAAAATGAGGGATCATAGAGCTTAAAATATGTTAGCAATTTTTTTTTTTTTGGAGACAGAGTCTCACTATGTCACCCTTGGTAGAGTGCTGTGGCGTCACAGCTCACAGCAACCTCAAAATCTTGGACTTAAAATTCTCTTGCTTCAGCCTCCCAAGTAGCTGGGACCACAGGCACCTGCCACAACACCTGGCTATTTTTTTGTAGCAGTTGTCATTGTTTAGCTGGCATGGGCCGGGTTTGAACCCTCTAGCTCTGCTGTATATGGCTGGTGCTGTAACCACTGTGCTATGGGCGCCGAGCCTATGTTAGCAATTTTTAAAGTGTTGGTCACTTTTCTTTCCTTCCACTGTACTCTGCTGCAACCTTAGGTAGTCATCACTACTATTACAGGGTTCTAACAGGAACATATGGCACACTTCACAGAATAATTAGAGGAGACTTTATAAAGGTATTCGTGTAAGATGCAGTTTAATGCTACCAGAAGAAATAGTGTAGTAACCTGTAGTAAGTCTGTTAACTTCCTAGGCCAGAAGTGATGAGTGAGGGAGTAGTTGCTTGAACTGGGAAGAGAATTATAGAATTGGCTCCCTTGAGAGAAGTGGTGCTATCTGATGAAGGCACTCATTTAGCTTAAGGTGCCCTTACCTGGGTGGAGCTGGAGAGATGAATATCCTAACTTTATTTTCCTGATCTCCTGCAAACCCAACCAGGAACGTATATCATAACCTGATGGTGAAGTCTACACAGGTCAGTTTATTAGAGTAGAAAACATGGTACAGAAGGGTGGAAAAGTGGAACTGAAAAATAGCTAGCACACACATCACTTTTAGGCATCTTCAGCATGTGGGTTGACAATTTAGCTAATGCTGTGGCCTCTTGATTCGTTCATTTTCTTTCTTTTTCTTTTTTTATTTTGAGACAGTCTCACTCTGTTGCCCTGGGTAGAGTGCTATAGCATCATCATAGCTCATAGCAACCTGAATCTCTTGAGCTCAAGAGTTCGTCTTGCCTCAGCCTCCTAAGTAGTTGGGACTATAGGTGTGGGCCATCATGCCTGGGTAGTTTTTCTATGTTTTTTAGTAGAAATGGGGTCTCGCTCTTGCTCAGGCTGGTCTCAAACTCCTGAGCTCAAGCAATACACCTGCGTTGGTCTCCCAGAGTGCTAGGATTATAGGAGAGAGCCAACGTGCCCAGCTGATTCTTTCATTTTCTTTACCTATCTGCTTACACAGTCATATCCTGAGTCTTTTCAGTACTAAAATGTCACCAATTCCCCCAAATCACTAATTCAGACATTTTGCTCTGATCACAACCCACAAAACCAGTTTGCCGGCTCAAGAATCTCAACCTTATGTAGTTATTTTTTTAAATTTTAAATAATTTTAATTTTTAGCACAAATTTAAAATTTTATTTTTATTTATTTATTTTTTGAGACAGAATCTTACTCTGTTGCCTGGGCTAAAGTGCAGTAAAGTGTCATGGCTCACTGCAACCTCAAACTCCTGGATTCAAGTAATCCACCTGCCTCAACTTCTTGAGTAGCTGGGACTATAGGTGTCAGCCACTGTTCCCAGCTAATTCTATTTCCTGTAGAGTAAGGGTCTTAATATGTTGCTCAGGCTACTCTCAAGCAATCCTCCTCTGTCTCAGCCTCCCAAAGTGCTATGATTACAGGTGTGAGAGTTACTGGGCCCAGCCCTAGAATTTTGTTTCATTTCATTATTTTATGACAGGAGTCTCACTTTGTCACCCTTGGTAGAGTGCTGTGGCATCATAGCTTATAGCAATCTCAGACTCTTGGGCTAAAGTGATTTTTCTGCCTCAGCCTCCCAAGTAGCTGGGACTACAGGTGCTCACCACATGCCCAGCTATGTTTTTAGAGACAGGATTGCACTCTTTGCTCAGGCTGGTCTCCAATTTGTGAGCTCAGGCAGCCTCAGCCTACCAGACTGCTAGGATTACAGGTGGAAGCCACCGTGCCCAGCACTACAATATTTTATTTTATTTATTCATTTATTTATTTATTTTGAGACAGAGTTTCACTTTGTCCTCCTCTGTAGAGTACAATGGTGTCATAGCTCACAGCAACCTCTAACTCTTGGGCTCAAGCGATTCTTTTACCTCAGCCTCCTGAGTAGCTGGGACTACAGGTGCCTGCCACAGTGCCCAGCTGTTTTAGAGACGGGGATCTCCTTTCTGGTCTCAAACTGTGGGCTCAGGCAACCTACCTTCCTTGGCCTCCGAGAATGACATGATTATAGGCGGAAGCTCCCTGCCCAATCTTTAGAATTTTATTTTTAAGACGGAAGTTTTGTGCAACTTTTTTTTTCCTGGTGGTTATCAATACCTTTTTCTTTTATTTTTTAAAATTTCTTACATTTGCTTTGTTTTCTGTAAATCTATAGTGATTCATCAGAAAATCTCTGTCAGTAATATAAATATACTGGTCTTTGTTCAAACTGGTAATCTGTTTTCTTTTTTGGCTGAAGGAAAACATCAATCTTGAGAGTTTTCCATCCCCCTGCTCCATTGTGATCTGAGTCTATCTGTTGCCTAATTATTGTCTTGGGATCCCTGTATTGACACTACCCTGGAGAATTCTCTTCACTTGGTAGTTGTTGAGTTGGATCCACTGATTCCTAGATTCCATGATCTATTCTTGGATCACTCATTTGATGGATATAATTGAGAAGGGAACTTTCACCCCCTTCTTTCTTTGTCTTTGTGTTGTTCTTTTTTTCCCATGGACTGCTTTTATATTGAGAGGAGTCCTCTAGTCTTCTGCCTGAGGGTTAGGTGTTCTGAAGCCAGATGGCATGAGGCCAGGGGATAGATCTCACTGTTAAGTACACTTTAAATTAATCTGTTTTTAGTATGATACTTCTGTCTTTAGCTGAGTCTATTATCCACAGTCCCTCTACTTCATTCTTTCCACAGTAAACCTCAAGTCTTCGATTATAATGGGAGAGTAGTAGCCTGGCTGCTCGAAGTCAGGGAGAAAATTTTGGGAGTCCAACTGCTGCTTGTACAGATTTTGAACCCACCCCTTTATTTATTTGTTCCATCTATGCCTTGTCTTTCAGATGTACCTGGTGCTTTTAATTTCCAGCTTTTCTGGGCTTTTGCAACATGAAGCAGTTTGCCCCCTGTCTTCCCCGTGCTTATCTCATCTTCTCTTCCCACCTCCAGACACATTAGAGCCATCCCACATCTGCTACATTCATCCAGTTGCTCTCCAACTTCACTTTTGTTGTTATCTCTCATCTGTTTCCATTCTCTCCTTGTGAGTTTTTGCTTTTTACTTATTTATTTTTAAATCTCTTTACTAATCTAAATATTAGCGGATTTTTGGAAGGGACCTAAAAGCAAACACATGTGCTCAATCAGTTCAATCTTTTTTTTTTTTTTTTTTTTTTTTTTTAAGCAGAGTCTCACTTGGTCACCCTTGGTAGAGTGCTGTGTTGTCTTAGCTCACATCAACCTCAAACTCTTGGGTTCAAGTGATCCTCTTGCCTCAGCCTCCTAAGTAGCTGAGACTACAGGTGCCCACCACAACACAGGCTTTTGAAAATGTTTATTGATGGACTATCTGCATGTAGGTACCTACCTCTAAAGGTACCTCAAATACTGGATAACTCAGAATTTGTCTTTATCTTCACATTGTATTTATTTTATTTTCATTGAGACAGATTCTCACTTTATTACCCTCACCTCATTCATGAGAGGGACCCACTTCCAATTCTCTGAAAGTGCTCTAAGCTTTCTCTTTGTTCTTGAATAAAATTTCTTTGTTACATAAAAAAATAAGGCTTTTGAAGGAAAGCCTAGAAAATAGAAAATGTTTGTACATAATTTCTGTGGATCTGTTATAGTATGCCTTGCACTGATGGAAACTGGGAATATGTAAGTAAATAATAAAAAACCAAAGACCTTTCTCCCAAAGAGTTGACCAGTCATCCAATATGATAATTACTAGCCGTGTGTGACTACTTTAATTAAAATTAAATAAAAGTTAAAATTGGTTTCTTATTTCTATTGTCCACATTCCAAGTATTGGGCAGTATAAATTTGGAGCATTTCATGTTTTTGGAGTATTTGAGTTTGTGTGTGTGAATTTGTGATGGTATTTCTGTTGGCATAGTAGTCTATTATCTGGTGGCATTTCTCCATATTTGGATTAATTTATTTCTTGTCAGGCCTTGGACCAGAGTTGATAGTTTGATTCAGGATATAAAATTATCAGGGCACTGCTATGTTTTCTAATTATAACACAGTTTTTTTCCAAAGCTTTTCAGATATTTCTTCAGCATTTTGTCATGGTGATTACACTGATGCTTATGGAGGAAACAGAAAGTAGGTTTTGTGGATTTTTTTTTTTTTTTTTTGAGACAGAGCCTCAAGCTGTCACCCTGGGTAGAATGTTGTGGCATCGCAGCTCACAGCAACCTCCAACTCCTGGGCTCATGCGATTCTTCTGCCTCTGCCTCCCAAGTAGCTAGAACTACAGGTACCCACCACAATGCCCGGGTATTTTTTGGTTGCAGCTGTCATTATCATTGTTGTTTGGTGGACCTGGGCTGGATTCGAACTGGCCAGCTCAGGTGTATGTGGCTGGCGCTTTAGCTGCTTGAGCCACAGGCACTGAACCGTGGAATTTTTTTACTGTGGCAAAATATTCAGGGTATAAAGTTTACCATTTTAATCATTTTTTTTTTTTTTTTGTAGAGACAGAGTCTCACTTTGTCGCCCTTGGTAGAGTGCTGTAACATCACAGCTCACGGCAACCTCCTGCTCTTGGGCTTAGGCGATTCTCTTGCCTCGGCCGCCAGAGGAGAGCTGGGACTACAGGCGCCCGCCACAATGCCTGGGTATTTTTTTGTTGCAGTTTGGCTGCCATCCTCGACATGTGGGGCCGGCACTGATCTGCAGGAGCCGCCCCATTTTAATAATTTTTAAAGTATGCAGTTCAGTGGGAATAAGTACATTTACATTGTTGTGGAGCCATCACCACCATCCATCTTGAGAACTTTGTCATTTTGTCAAACTGAAACTATACCTGTTAAACACACCCTAGCAAGCACCATTCTACTTTCTGTGTCTATGAATTTGACTATTCTACGTACCTCATGGATGTGGAATTATACAACATTTAGCTTTTTTTGGCAGACTTTTCTCTTAGCATAATATTCTCAGGGTTTAGTCATGTTGTAGCATGTATCAGAATTTCCTTCCTTTATAAAGCTGAATAATATTCCATTGTGTGTATTTATTACATGTTCATCCATCAGTGGAAGCATGCTTCCACCTTTATGAATATTGCTGCTGTGGACATTGCTATACGATTATCTGTGGAGGTCCCTGCTTTCAATTTTTTTGTATATGTAATTTCCCCAGAAGTGTAAGTGCTGAATCAGATAGTAATTTTATGTTTGTTTACTTACTTTTTTTTTTTTTTGAGGAACCACCATACTTTCTCCACATTTTATAGAATTTTTAGTTCTGTAGAACCATAAAAACAAATTGTATTTATATGAAGTTGAGATAACTCAGACTACCTGTTCTGTATTTTGCCTTGTACCATGATAACTGTAATTACCAGAGTATTTTAAGGCTCTACAGATGAAGCCCCAGAGAGAACCTTATTTCTTTTTCTTGGAAGTTCACAGTATTGCTAACGGGGATAATTTTGTAGTGTTTGGCATGTAGAACCTCTTAAAAGTACTGGCTTAATTTCCCTTTTCTAGTAGACTTTCTAAAATGAAAGTATTAGGAAACATATTTTTCCTTTTGGCATATATGACTGACAGCTACAAAGCTGAGCCAGAATTCAACTACAGAGGTCTTTATGAAATAGGATTCTTTGAAAACACTTGGTAGAAGCCCTGAGATTTCAGCAGTAACTGGGGAGACCACTGTGTGCAGTGCTGTTGTGTGGCCGTATTGGTTCATTCCTTTGAAATTAAGGTAGAACAGTGCACGTGGGCCCTATGGTCTGCTGAAATTGATTTGGAAAGTTTTTGAGTTATTTCTGATGGACTTATGTTTTAAATAATTGTATTTAGCTAACCATATCTTCCTTTTCATATGGAAATGATTTTTTTCCTTTTGATTACCTATTCATTATTATAGAGATGGTTGTGAAAATTTAAATTGGCTGAACTTATCTCTATAAATTAGCTTTTTTGTTTCTAGAAAAGTTTTTTTATGCATAGAAAGGGTTTTTTTTTTTTTTGTGGTTCTGAGAGTTTGCTAGGGACTTTATGATTATTTTTCTTTTACAACTTGTTTTGAAGAGTGGGAGTCCTTTATTCATTACTGCTGTGATGAAGATACTGGCTAAGTTTCCTTCCATCATGGTTTCTGTATTTCAGGCCATCTTATGGAAGAAGCTATATTTAAAAATATTTTTAGGTAGTGATGATTATCTGTGCCCCTCAGCTTATATTTTTCTTAAATAATATCCTCTCAAACTGTCTTCTCTTCCCACCATGCAAGAAAACCATCAGAAAGTAATTTGTTATGGCAAGTCCAGCAATTTGTCATAGATTTGTAAAATTCTCATAAAGGATTAGAACGAGAATTTAAGATAATTGATGGCTTAAAAAATTAGTTCGTTCTTGTTTGTTGAAAATGATTTTTTCTTGATTTGGGAAGTCCTAGTTTTTCTAGCTCTATACTATTTCAGGCCATGTGTTTAAAATGTTGCTTTGGCTGGTTTATTGTTTTCTTTTTAGAGTTCTTTTTACTCTGTGTTCTTATATAGTCTTCCCTTCCTGAATAACTCCACCTGGTATACTATAAATCTTTTCCAGAGTCTTCATTTAACAAATACAGGTATAGTTTAGTCACTGATTGAAATGCTTGAAACAAATGTGCAACCTGACACTTTTATGTTACTTTTCAAGTCTCATGGAATAATCTGTATTTCCAGAATCGCATTTTCTATTTGCCAGACCTTTTTGATACTTAGTGAAGTATTTTAAGCAATTCTGCTTATTTCAAGGAGTTTTTGTATAGGATTAGCTAGCAGCCCTAATCTGCTTCTAATTCTTGGCAGCTAATGAAGCCTCAGGCTTCTATCTGAGTGTGTGCTTGTATTGTTGAGGCCCTGCTCAGTGATTTGGCAATTTTAGAAATGTTGCTGTAGAAGTGAGTCTTGGAGCAACAGTGCACCATTAAAGAAGAAAGGGGGAAAGTACTTTCAGGCTCTGCTGTGAACTATAATGAAGGACTTTAAAGCATGTTAGTGAAAGGATTGCTGGGCCATAGTCTGCCTCATATTCTTCACATAGTTATGGAAATATCTTTTGAAAAGACTGATATAAAGGCCTGTTCTGCTACTGCTTTGTGAAATGGAAGATTGGAATTAGATTCTTAAATGGAAAATGTTCTCTTGTTGCAGCCTCTTTGAAATGTGCTGCTAGTGGGAGCTGCAGCTTCCTCCTGCTGACTCTGAGCCCCAGGCTTCGATTGAGATGGTCCTTTCAGAAATGTGAAGCTTAGTTCAAGCCTGGATTTCAGTGGGTAGCACCTGGCATCTCTGGCTAGGAAGTCCTATGAAGTGTAAGTGCTTTATTCTCTCCTTGTTAAGAGTCTCTTTTCCTTCCTTGATTCTCTTCCTTCTTTCTGTCCCTTAGTGGATGGGAAGAACAGTAAGCAGTGTACTGTAGTATCAGGATTTGGTTATTATTTTCTGACTTAGTGACCAGAGCAAGATTACTTACTACTTTTTGGATGTCACCAATTCTTAAACCCTCCTACAATTAAAACTATAAAATGATAAATTATGATCCTTAACATTTAGTAGTGGCAAGTATCACCTCAGGTGATTTTTTTCATTGGCAACTTAGTAGCTTTACTTCTCAAGTTTGCTCAGGTTTTTTTTTTTTTTTTTTTTTTTTTTTTTAAAAGAGGTAACTCTAATATTTATTTCTTATTCCAAAACAGAAACACAGTATCTCAAAGGAGAGGCCCTTTTGACTTGTAGATAAGGCACTATCAAGATAAATAAAATTACTTGAAATTAGAAGATAACTCCTTTCTTTTTGCTTCTACTTGGTACATTTGCACAAGAGTAATTCAGGAATTTTTCTAAGAACTATCCTGGGAAATAAATATAGCTGCTATCTATATTTTTGTTTAAAAAACCACACACACACACACCAAGAACTAGATAATAATGAGCATTAGAAGATGAGAATTTTATATTTATTTAGATCTAAATATCATCATTCCCCTATTTTCGTATTTCAGAAATACTGGTAACATTTTAAAGTAAGTACATTCCAGAAGAGACTCCTTTTTTTATTTTGGTTTAGGTTTTGGGGTTTCTGTCACTGAAAATTTTTGGAAGTTTTTAAATCTTCAGATTTTACAAAATGTTGATCTTCTTTTTATCACTAAAATATGTAAAAAATACATTCTTTAAACCAGGGGTCCTCAAACTGCGGCCTGCAGGCCACATGAGGCGATGTGATTGTATTTGTTCCCGTTTTGTTTTGTTACTTCAAAATAAGATATGTGCAGTGTGCATAGGAATTTGTTCATAGTTTTTTTTTAAACTATAGTCCGGCCCTCCAACGGTCTGAGGGACAGTGAACTGGCCCCCTGTTTAAAAAGTTTGAGGACCCCTGCACAAACAAAGTTTCCCTCCTGGCAAGGCCAGTGAAGTTCTGCAAATGTGAGGACTCAAAGAAAAATGTCTCATCTTCTCAGAACCATTGTGTGTAACTTAAAGAACTGATTTGTTTGTTTTTTGTTGCCCTTTCTAAACATTTTGGATTTCATCCTGATACGGGTCCCCAAACCAGTAAGTATCTTAGCTGTTTAGTAAAAGAATGGGCTTCATGGCTTGGTGCCTGTATCTTAGCAGCTAGGGCGCTAGCCATATGCACCAGAGCTAGCGGTTTTGAATCCAGCCTGGGCTTGCCAAACAACAGTGACAACTACAACCAAAACCTAAGCTGGACGTTGTGGTGGGCGCTTGTAGTCCCAGCTACTTGGGAGACTGAGGCAAGAGAATTGCTTTAGTCCAAGAGTTTGAAGTTGCTATGAGCTGTGACACCACGGCATTCTACTGACAGTGACATAGTGAGACTCTGTCTCGAAAAAGAATGGGCTTCATGTTTGGGTGAACAAAGAGATGTATTCAACTCATGAGAGGATGGTATCTTGTCATTTGCTTCATACTTAACAGTATAATATGTACCTGTTACGGCCAAAGTATTTATCTATGGATTTTGGGAGATGCAGAGATAATTAAGGTTGTGTTTTACTTTTGAACAAGAGAAGCTTACCATTTGTTGGAAAAGATGAACAAAGGCTCAGTTAAAGTATAAAGTTCTACAGTTGACCCGTTAAGAGTCAAGGGTACTGTGGTAGTAAGGACATCTTTTCTATGTTGGTTAAATTTATTTCATAAAAGAACAATTCAGACTAAAAGTTGATTTGTTTTTGTACTGTAAAATAAGAATAATTGTGATTCTGTGTTTGCCAGCCTTTTTTCTTGCATAAGTTATATAGTTATTGGTATATTCCATGTCAGCATTTTAAATTAACCTGTAGAAAAGAATCTTAGGACTTTTGTAGTATGTACATATCACCATGAGAACTGTTCAGCTATGTAGAAGTTGTGATCTGTAGTCTTACCAATTTTCTGCTAATAGACAGGTATGTATGTATGTATGTATGTATGTGGAGGCAGAATCTCACTCTGTTGCCCTGGGTAGGGTGCCATGCTCTCAGCAACCTCATACTCTTGGGCTCAAGAGATTCTCTTGCCTCAGCCTCCCGAATAGTTGGAACTACAGATGCCTGCCACAACGCCTGGCTAGTTTTCTGTTTTTAGTAGAAATGAGTTCTTGTTCTTGCTCAGGCCGTCCTGAGTTTCAGGCATCCACCTGCCTCAGCTTCCCAGAATGCTAAGATTACATGGCCTCCACTCGGTCCCAGACATTTTTTTAAAACATATTTTTCTTATTTATTGTTTCTTTTTTTGTAATGGTAGCAGTTCTCATAGTAAATGATTCTAAACTTTTTTTTTTTTTTTTTGAGACAGTCTCACTGTATCACCCTTGGTAGAGTGCTGTGGCATCATAGCTCACAGCAGCCTCATATTCTTGGTCTCAAGCAGTCTCTTGCCTCAGCCTCCCTAGTAGCTGGGACTACAGGTACCCACCACAATGTCCAGTTAGTTTTTTTCTATTTTTAGTAGAGATGGGGGTCTTGCTCTTACTCAGGCTGGTCTCGCACTCTTGAGCTCAAGCAGTTCACCTGCCTTGACCTCCTAAAATGGTAGGACTATAGGCGTGAGCCACCTTGCCCAGCCTACTCTAAACTTTTTTATTGAAAGTAATTTTCTTACATACTGTATAGTAAAGTATACCATCTTAAGCGTACAGCTAGTGGCTTTTCGCTTTCTACGTTTAAGTAATCACTAATAACATCAAAGCACACATTTTATTACTCCTATAGATTACTGAAAACTGAAATGCCTCTTCCAGTAAATTATCCCCTCTTCCCACACAACCAGTATTCTGACCATCGATTAGTTTTGCCAGTTTTTTACAAAACAGTTTTCGTGAAATATTGTTCACACAACTACAATTCACTCATTTAAAGTATATATTTCAATGGTGGTTTTAGCATATTTATAGATTTGTGCATCCATTACCACAATCAAGGTTAGAACATTTTTATCAGGCCAAAAAGAAACCTTACTCCTTGGCCTGTTTCCTCCCTCCACCCAGAGTCTCATCCCTAGGCAGCCACTCATTACCTGTTCTGGACATTTTGTGTAAATGGGATCACACAGTTTGCGGTACTTGGTGACTGGGTTCTGTATGTTTTCAGGGTTTATCCATGTTGTGGTGGATATCATCACTGCATTCATTTTTGTGACTGAAGAATATTTCTATATGTATGCCTCATCTTTTCCATACATTTCTCAGTGGACATTGGGGATGTTTTTACTTTTTGGCTCCAGTGAGCACTCATGTACAAGTGTTTGTGAAATTTTGAGGTTATAGCATAATTCTGTTTTTAATCTTTCAAGGAAGAGCATCCTGTTTTCCAGATTTGTATCATGCACCATTTTACACTTCTATCTGTAGTGTATTAGCATTCCTGTTTTTCTGCATCTTCACCAGCACTTGTATGTCTTTTCAATTATAGCCATCCTAGTGAATATGATGTCATGTGGTGTTTTCTTTTTTCTTCTTCTAGAGATAGTCTTGCTTTTTTACCCAGGCTGAAATGCAATAGCCCTGTGATAGATTATGGTAGCCTGGAACTCCTGGGCTCAAGTGATCTTCCCACTTCAGCCTTCTGAGTAGCTAGGGGTATAGACATGGGCCTCCACGCCCAGCTAATTTAAGGAAACGTTTTTTGGTGTGGGTGGCTAACTTATGTTGCCCTAAATGGATCTTGAACTCTGATCCTACCTTGGCCTCCCACAGTGTTGGGACTAACATGTGAGCCACCAGCCCTGGCCTCTTTGTAGTTGTGATTTGCATTTCCTGATGGCTAATTGTGTTTTGAGTATCTTTTCATATGCTTATTTTGTTATCTTTAGAGAAAGTCATTCTGTTATCTTTAGAGAAAAGTCTTTTTAAGTCCTCGTGTCCATTTTTGGATTGGGATGTCATACTCATTTTAGAATTTACATTAGGTATAGATTCTTGTTTAACTTTCTTTTTTCTTCTTTTTTGGGGTTATATTTAGGTATATCCATGTCTTTTGGGATCCTCATTTCTAACAAGTAACTTTTTACCTTTGTTCTTCTGTACTTTGTGTCCTTTTTTGTTGCTTGCCTTCAATATTTTCTTCTTTTCTCTGGCTTTCTAGAGTTTGAGTATCATGTATTTAGTATTTGTTCATTTGCTTGCTTGTTCAGAGCAAGTGGTGAGCAGGAAAATTCTCTGTTGCCCTGATTGACCCTAGTCTTCAGCATTTCTGTTGTCCCCTGTTCTCATTGGTAGGGCTTTCTCAGTGATCCTTGCCTATCCTGTGACATTGTGTGCTCTGCTGTGCATCTGGCAGGTGTTGTGCAAACAACATTTCTTTTGCCCATCTCTCAGAGGTAGGAGACCTCCAGTGTTATTGGTGGTGTTATAAGCTTAGGACTGTTTAGGCCTATTCCCTAAGGTTAGAGGTTTTTTCTTTTACTCCTAGTGCAGTCTTTGTGGGTCTTAACCTGTGCCTTGAGGGGGTGACATGGTTTATTGGCTCTCCTCTGTAGACTAAAGCTTTTATTACACGAGGGAAAGGGGTTCTGTGGGAGCTTTTTGCATTCCTCTCCCCCAGCACTGAACCACCAAAGGAGGTAGTCTCCTGCTGTATCCCGCTCCTCTTCTCTTGGGTATCCAGTGGAGTTCTGTGGAGATCCTGCAGCTGAGGGGAGTTCTGTCGTGTCTGTGAACACCAGTGGTTCTGTATGCTCATGCTAGCCCACATGTAGCTTTTACTAATTTGTTAAAAATTTTAGCTGAATTTTTATTAGTTGATGATCTGGTGCCATTTGTTCCTCTATTCTTCCATAGATGAGCCAGGGTTTGCCTCCTGTCACTTTGGAAAAATCCATCCTTAGATTTCAATCTACTGGGTTGTCCTGGGACCTCAGCTTTCTGATGCAGTTAGGAAGAGTTATCTTGTAGTTCATTTGCTTTTGTTTATTATAACTTGCAGAAAGCAATGTTCTTTCCATCTTTCTATATCTTAGGTGGATGTGGAACTCCTCTGGGGCATTTTATTCTTCATAATTTTAAACCACACCAAATGTTACTGCTTTATATAATATTGGATTTACCCAATGAATACTTAGGGATTTATCTGCGTTCTTAGCTTTTTCATTGGTCTTGGTTCTTGATTTCAATGCTTCCATCTAGGATCATTTTCCTGAAAAATATCCTTTAATATTTATTTTTATGCACCCCTTAGTAGTGACTCACCTCTTTGTGAGTCTATTGGTGATGAACTTCTCTTTTTGGAGGGGGGGGGGTTTAAAATGTCTGTTTTTGTTTAATTTTGGAAGGGTATCCTCAAGGAATGTGAAATAGCCGTTATAAGTTATTTTTTTTCAATACTTTCAAGATAAGATTTTTTTTTTTTTTATTGAGGTAGAGTCTCACTTTGTCACCCTCAGTAGAGTGCTATGGAATCATAGCTTACAGTTTCAAACCTTTGGGCTTAAGTAAATCTCTTGCCTCAGCCTCCCAGGTAGCTGGGATTACAGGCGCCCTTCACAACACCCGACTATTTTTTTTGTTGTTGTTGTTGTTGCAGTTGTCATTGTTTTAGCCTGCTGGGGCCAGGTTTGAACCCACCAGCCCTGGTGTATGTGGCCGACACCCTGCCTACTGAGCCTCAGGCTTCACCCAAGATAAGATTTTTAATTCCCCTTGTGACTGTTAAGAAGTCAGTTATCAGTCTAATTGTCCTTTCAAGGTAATAGTGATACAAGACAGGTGGCACCGGAGCCCATCCTTTTTCATCTGGCTTTTATGATCTTCCTCTGTCTTTTTTTTTTTTTTTGCAGTTTTTGGCTGGGGCTGGGTATGAACCTGCCACCTCTGGAATATGGGGCCAGCACCCTACTCCTTTGAGCCACAGGTGCTGCCTCTGTCTTTGGTTTTTAAGCAGTGGAGTGTGCCTTAGGTCTCTAATTTTCTGTCCCTAAGAGTTTTGCAGGGCTTCTTAAATTTGTGCCTCGGTATCTTTTGTCAGTTCTGAAATTTCTCAGCCATTATCTTCTTTTTTGGAGACAGAGTCTCACTATGTCACCCTCAGTAGAGTACTGTGGTATCACGGCTCACAGCAACCTCAAGCTCTTGGGCTTAAGCAATTCTCTTGCCTCAGCCTCCCAAGTAGCTGGGACTACAGGTGCCTGCCACAATGCCCAGCTATTTTTTTTTGCTGTTGTTGTTGTCCTTGTTGTTTAGCAGGCCCCGGCCAGGTTCCAACTCACCAGTCCCAGTACATGTGGCCAGCACCCTAACCACCGAGCTACAGGCACCAAGCCTGCAGCCATTATCTTTAGTGACTCATTTTCTCTTTTCCTTCTGGTGTTTCAGTTGTATATCTACCCTTTTCATTATGTCCTTCATATCATTTGATTCTTGTGCTTCAGTCTTTCTGGTTTTTATTGACCTATTATCTATCTAGTGTAGTAATCTTCAGTTGTGTGATACGCTATTTGGCTCTTCTACTTAGTTCTTAGTTTTTCTTTTTCTTTCAGTTATAGTAACTTTTTTTTTTTTTTTTTTTTTGGAGACAGAGCCTCAAGGCATGATGTTGCTGTGGCATCACAGCTCACAGCAACGTCCAACTTTTGGGCTCAAGCAATTCTCCTGCCTCCACCTCCCAAGTAGCTGGAACTATAGGCTCCCACCACAATGCCCAGCTATTTTTTGGTTGTAGCCATCATTGTTGTTTGGCGGGCCTGGGCTGGATTCGAACCTGCCAGCTCAGGTGTATGTGGCTGGCGCTTTAGCCGCTTGAGCCACAGGGGCCGAGCTGTCTGTATTTTTTTTTTTTTTTTGTAGAGACAGAGTCTCACTTTATCACCCTCTAGTGCTCACAGCTCACAGCAACCTCCAACTCCTGGGCTTAGGAGATTCTCTTGCCTCAGCCTCCTGAGGCTGGGACTACAGGCGCCCGCCACAATGCCTGGCTATATTTTTGTTGCAGTTTGGCCGGGGCTGGGTTCGAACCCGCCACCCTCAGCATATGGACCAGTGCCCTACCCACTGAGCCACAGGCGCTGCCCAGTCAGTAACTGTATTTTTTTAGTGCTAGAATTTCTTTTTGATTCTTTTTACAGATTTCATTTTGTAGTGGGAATTTTCCAGTTTGTCTCTAATTCTTTGACTGTATTGATCAGCTGTTCAATTTTTTTTTCTCAGATGTGTTTTTTTTTTCTTTTTTTTTTTTTCAAATTTGACTTTTTTCTTGGTAGTCTCACTTGCTCAGCTAGAGTGTAGTTGTGTCATCATAACTCACTGCAACATCATTTTTGTCTTAGTTTTTAATAGGCCCTACTTTTTGGATTTTTCTGATTTTTTTCTCACATGGCATTCAGGTTAAACATTTTCTGCAAGAATACTACAGGGATGATAATTTGTTGTTTTTAGTAAATCACATCAGAAGTCCCATAAATGGTAAATTTTATCACTTTGGTTAAGATTATTTTATTTTTTTTTTTTAGTTTCAGATTAAAATGAGAATGCAAACAATTAGTTTACGATGTTTGCATTTCTTAGGTAAAAGCCCTTTGTAGTTGTGTCCTGAGCCCAGGAGGTGTGCCATATACCCTTACGTTGTGCCATTTAGGTGGATGCACACCAATCTCCTTAGCCTCCCAGCTTGAATTGAATTGAGTTTTTCTCTTGTGTAGGCATGTATTAGTTCATCTGCTGGCTTCATATTAGTATTGAGTATATTGAATACTTGCTTTTCCATTCTTGTGATATTTTACTAAGAAGAATGTGGTTAACTCCATCAAGATGTTAGTTATTTTAAATCTTTGTTAATTATAGTATCTAGATAGTTATTTACTATTATTTGCTTTTTCCTAGTTATAGTTTGCCTAGTTGGTGTTTTTCTAGTTGTTTAGTTTTGCTTTTTTTAATAGATGTTAGATGTGTTATTTGTGAGAGTTGAAGAAATTATAAATGATGTTTTTTTCCAGGGATGATTTTCTTTTGCACCTGGCAAGTCTTTGTGATAGGGACAGATCCCTTTATTTCAAGAAGAGATCAAACAGATTCTAAGATGTGTTTCAGCTTTTTTTAAAAATTTTTTTTGATGAGGATCACATTTGATCTTTAGATTGCTTTGGGTAGTATTGAAATTTTAATACTGTAAAATATGCTACATCCTAAAAGTTAGTATTTGTTTAGTTTAAAAGTATTTTACGTTTGTAGTTCATTGGCATTGAGGATATTCTCATTGTTGGGCAACCATCAGCACTGTCCATCTGCAGAATGTTTTCCAAACTAGAACTCTGAACCCATTAAACAACTTACTAAACAGAAACTCCCATTTCTCCCTTACACAGCCTCTTGGTAACTTCCATTCTACTTTCTGTCTCTTGAGTTTGACTGCTTTAGATACTTCATGTAAGTTGAAATTTTGCAGTTTTTAACTTCTAGTGATCAGCTTATTTCACTCAATATAACGTCCTCAAGGTTAGTCCACTTTGTAATTTACATCAGAATTTTTTTTTTTTTGAAGGCTGAATAATATTCTGTTGTATATATTGCATTTGTTTATCCATTTATCTGTAGATGGACATTTTGGTCCCTTCCATCTCTTGGTTATTTTTCATTTTTCATTTCAAAACAAGCATCCATATTGAAAAAATGGGTATATACCCAGAAGTGGGATTTCTGGATTATATGATAGTTCTAATTCTAGTTTTTTGAGGAACCGCCATACCATTTTCCATAGTGGCTGTACCACTTGTATTGCCACCAGCAGTGGGAAAAGTTTAACTTTTCCACATCCTTGCTAACACTTAATATTTTCTGGGTTGTACTTCTTTTTTGCTTTGTTGTAAGGTGGTATCTTATTGTAGTTTGATTTTTATTTTCCTAATCATTAGTGATGTTGCACATCTTTTCATATTCTTGTTGGCCGTTTTTATGTCGTCTTTGGAGAAATATCTATTCAAGGAATGTCATTTAAGAAATCAGTTGAGTGGCAAGTGAAAGTGCCTACATTTTTTATTTATTTTTATTTTTTTTAGAGACAGTCTCATTTTGTCACCCTTAGTAGAGTGCCGTAGTGTCACAGCTCACAGCAACCTCTAGCTCTTGGACTTAGGAGATTCTCTTGCCTCAGCCTCCTGAGTAGCTGGGACTACAGGTGACTGCCACAACCCCTGGCTATTTTTTTTGTTGCAGCTTGGTCAGGGCTGGCCATATACCCTCGGTATATGGGGCCAGCGCCCTACTCACTGAGCCACAGGCGCCACCCAAAATGCCTAAATTTTTTAAAGAAAATAACATCCACTACAATCTAATGAAACAAATTAACATAATATAACCCCAACAAACTCAGGGGAAAAAGAAAAAAGAAATCAGTCGGCCGGGTGTGGTGGCTCACGCCTATAATCCTAGCACTCTGGGAGGCCGAGGTGGGTGGATTGCCTGAATTCATGAGTTTGAGACCATCCTGAGCAAGAGGGAGACTTCATCTCTAAGAATAACCGGGTGTTGTGGCAGGCACCTGTAGTCCCAGCCAGTTGGGAGGCTGAGGCAAGAGGATCACTTGAGCCTGAGAGTTTGAGGGTGCTGTGAGCTGCGATGTCACGGTACTCTACCAAGGGTGACAAAATGAGGCTCTGTCTCCAAAAAAAAAAAAAAAAAATCAAGTCTAATGTTATGAAAGCTTTTTCCTTAGGTTTTCTTCTAAGAGTTATATGGTTTCAGGTCTCACATTTGGATCTTTAATTCATTTTGTGTTAATTTTTGTGTATAAGATACAGAACTTTGTTCCTTTTCGTGTGTTTGTTCAGTTTACCCAGCACCATTTATTGAAGTGGCTATCCTTTCCCCATTGTGTATAGTTTGTGTATATAGTTTTGGTACCCTCGTTGAAGGTATTTGAACGATAGACGTGGGTTTATTTTTGGACTTTCTGTTATATTGGTCCATATGTCTGTCGTTATGGTAGTACTGAACTGTTTTTAATTTTGTGGCTTTGTAGTAAGTATTGAAATCAGAAGTGTGAGACTTCCAATTTTGTTCTTTTTCAAGATTGTTTTGGCAATTTGGGGTGTCTTGAGATTCCACATGAATTTTAGGGTTGATTTCCCTTTTATTACAGAAAGTATCATTGGGATTTTGATATGCATCATATTTGATCTGTAGATTGCTTTGGGTAGTATTGAAATTTTAATATTGTCTTTCAATCCATAAATATTGGATTGACATGTTTTCTCTTTATTGATGTGTTTAATTTCTTTCAGTTATGTTTTGTAATTTTCAGTATACTTGTAATTTTCAGTATACAAGTCTTTTGCCTCCTTGGTTAAGTTTATTCTTGAGTACTTTATTCTTTTTAATTTTGAACTAAAAATCTTAAGGCTCCCTTCCACCAGTGGCTGACTTTCTCCCTTTGGTCAAAGAGATCCCCTAAAATTGAATTGCTAGCTTTGGGAAAAGAGATCAGACATGCCTCATCATGTCCCCTTGCCTGTTTAGAGATGTCTTCTGTGACTCATTTAGAGGCCTAAGGTTATGTAAGACATACCTTCAGGTCCCCTCAGCATACACAACAAACCACTTGAGTCTGGGCATGTGTCCTACAGTTTGTCTCTGATTAACATTTTTATCTTAACTCAAAATTCCTTTTCATGGACTCCTGGTCTATTAGAGCCTAATTCTTTCAGCCAATTGTCAGCTAAAGAATCCTTAAACCCACCTCTAACTTGTGGGCCTTTGCTTTGAGATGTCTCACCTTTTTGGCCAATTCGATGTATGCCCTCCATGTATTGATTTATGACTTTACCTATTATTCCTATCTCCCTGAAATGTATAAAATCAACTGCAACCCCACCACAATGAGCACTTGCTCAGGGCTTCTTGAGTGTGGCTCAGGGTCATAGTCCTCATATTTAGCTCAGAATACACCTCTTTTTTTTTTTTTTTTTTTTTTTTTGAGCCAGAGTCTCACTGTGTCACCCATGGTAGAGTGCTGTGACATCACAGCTCACAGCAACCTCAAATTCTTGGGCTTAAGAGATTCTCTTGCCTCAGCCTAACAAGTAGCTGGGACTACAGACGCCTGCCACAACACCTGGCTATTTTGTTTTTGCAGTTGTCATTGTTTAGATGGCCCGGGTTGGGTTTGAACCCACCAGCTTTGGTGCATGTGGCTGGTGCCGTAACCACTGTGCTATGGGTGCTGAGCCTCAGAATAAACCTCTTTAAATTATTTTATAGAGTATGGCTTCTTTTCCATTGATAGATTTCATGAAATCATTTTCTTTTGAGATCATTCATTGATAGTGTTCAGTAACAACTGATTTTTATGTTTTGCTTTTGTATCCTGAAACTTTGCTGAATTTTTTTATTAGGTCTAAGAGTTTTTTGGTCAGATTTTTGGGTTTTCTACATGTAAGATCATACTTTGTGAAAAGATCATTTTGCTGCCTTGTCATTTGGGATGCCTTTTATTTTTCTTGCCTAATTATTCTGGCTAGAACTTCTAATACCATGTTAAATAGTATTAACAAAAGTAAACATCATAGTCCTATTTCTGATCTTAAGAGTGTTTTTTTGTTTTTGTTTTATTCGAAACAGAGTTTTACTTTGTTGCCCTCAGATTGATGTGGCATCATAGCTCACAGTGTTTTTTCCCATGTGTATTATATTGATATTCCTATGTTGAACCACCCTTGCATTATTCCAGCAATAAATCCCATGTAGTCTTGGTTTGTAATTCCTTTAATAATGGATTGAATTTGGTTTGCTAGTATTTTGTTGAGGGCTTTTCCATCAGTGTTCACTCATAAGGGATATTATTGGCCTGTAGTTTTCTTTTTCTTTCTCTCTTTTTTTTTCCCCCCACTTTGTCCTCAGTGTGTACAATCTGCACAGCTTGTAGCCACCTCAACCTTCTTGGGCTCAAGCCATTCTCTTGCCTCAGCCTCCCAGGTAGCTGGGACTACAGGTGCCTGCCACAACACTGTGCTATTTTTAGAGATAGGATCTTGCTCTGGCTCACCAAGGCTGGTCTTGAACCTGTGAGCTCAGCAATCCACTTGCCTTGGCCTTACTAGAGTGCTAGAATTATAGGCATGAGTCACTGTGCCTGGCCCTGTTGATTTCTTTTTTCTAAATTGAATTTGATATTTTCAAATTGACAGATAAGTTTTCTTATAGTATCTTTGGCCTTGGTTCAGGGTAATGCTGATTTCATAGAATGAATTAGGAAGTGTTTCGTCCTCCACAATGTTTGGAGAGTTTGAGAAGGTTTTTTTTTTTTTTTCTTTTTTGAGAGAGTCTCCCTTGGAGGCCCTTAGTAGAGTGCTATTGGTGTCACAGCTCACAGCAACTTGTCTCAGCCTCTCGAGTAGCTGGGACTACAGGCACACCACAATGCTCAGCTAGTTTTAGAGATGAGGTCTCTCACTGGCTCAGGCTGAACTTGAACCTGTAAGCTCAGGGGATCCACCTACCTGCCTTGGCCTCCCAGAGTGCTAGGATTAGGCATGAGCCACTGTGCCTGGCCAAATTTTAGTCTTTTTAAGGACTAAAATTTAGTTGTGTATTTATTGCTTTCTTTATTGTTTATTCTTTATAGGGTTCCAATGGAAAGTTTGGAGTATTTACTCCTCTTTGTTGGTGGGCTCTGAATTTAAAGTTTTGATTTTTTCCCAATCTTTTGAGATGCCCAAAGTGTATCAGGTTCTCAGCCTCCTGTCTTCACTTTCAAATAGGCAAATGTTGTGAGGTGTACTTTGAAGCCACATAGTGAACTGGGCTCTCTGTGCTTCCATTCCCTTCTCTCTGGGATCTTGGCTTGTCTGTTCTGTTTGTCTTGATAGACTTAGTGTCATCGAAAGGTTCTCTTTGGGGTGTTTTTCTGGTAGTTTTGGCTAGAGTACTATTATAATGCATGATGTTCTGTTATAACCAAAGTTGAAATACCTTATAAACACTATGAGCAAGATAGAGCTATAGGTTCTAATTTTTCTTTTTCTTTGAGAGACAGAGTCTCACTTTGTTGAACTGGTAGAGTGCTGTGGTATCACAACTCAACAGCAACCCCAAACTCTTGGGCTTAAGCAATTCTTTTGCCTCAGCCTACTCAGGTACTCCCAAGTAGCTGGGACTACAGGCACCTGACACAATGCCCAGGGTTTTTTTGTTGCAGTTGTCATTGTTGTTTAGCTGACCCGGGCCAGGTTCCAACCTGCCGGCCTTGGCGTATGTGGCTGGCACTGTGACCACTGTGCCATGGGTGCCTTGAGCCTAGGTTGTAATTCTTTTTTTTTTTTTTTTTTTAAATACATTAGTGCAGTCAAGGGATACAATGTGCTGGTTTCATATACAATCTGAAATATTCTCATCAAACTGTTCAACGTAGCCTTCATGGCATTTTCTTAGTTATTGTACGTACACATTTGTATTCTGCATATAGTAAGTTTTGCCTGTACCCATTCTAAGATGCACCATAGGTGTGGCCCCACCTGTTCCCCTCCCTCCACCCTAACTTCCCCCCTCCCTTCTCCTTCCGTGGCCCTTTCCCCATATTCTTGTGCTATAGTTGAGTTATAGCCTTCATATGAAAGCTATAAATTAGCTTCATAGTAGGGCTGAGTACATTGGATACTTTTTCTTCCATTCCTGAGATACTTTGCTAAGAAGAATATGTTCC
>CAUYPK010108542.1:0-36348 GCA_963574355.1 Loris lydekkerianus | reverse complement strand
GCCCGGAGGCCGCATGCTGCGCTCGTGGCCTTAGCGTGCCCCACTGCTTTGTATAGGAATTGTGCATGCCCTGTGCACGTGTGCTGTGCTGTGATTGGCTGTGCCACATTATAAGAGTGGTGCTGGGGAGGACAAAGGAAGAAGAAGAATCACCCGGGAGGAAAAGAATGCTGTGCTCCGAGCTCTCCTGCAATAAAGTCTTGTGAAGCCTTCGTTGGTGTCCTCGTCTCTGCTGGTCGGCGGCGCGGCGACACCGACACCGACAATCTGAAAACCACATGTCTTTATAGGCTTTCTCCTTTCCAGATTAAAAATATGGACTTTGCATTGTAATATAAACTTTAATCTATTCACCTATTACCAATTACCCATTTTATACCATTGTTATATTCCCTTGCTCACCTTTTATGAGTAAGGAGGCAATGTTGTTACAAAGTGTCATTTTCATACTATTAATATTAAACTAACCAAATCCTTCCAAGGAATGGATCATAATGCCTGGATAATTACAGGATATAATCTAGCATCTAGATAATTAACCAGTACCTTTTGCTTATCTCAAAATATTCAGATTCTACTCACAGAACTAAACCTATTATGTATATCATATTCTTTCAAATGAGGAAAGAAAGAATTTAAATCTAAGTCAAAGTGTTGGCTCTCTGATGCTTCCATGAATTAAAAAATAAATAAAATAAATATATATCATATGACTCAGAAAAATCAAAAGATAATCTTACCTCAAAATACAAAAGAGGTAGAACCAGTAATTTGAACATTGTTTCCCTTTCCTCAGACACCTTGTTGAACACATTTATATTTTATGTTAAAATACCCAGACATAAATAAACTGTATAATAACACATATGCAGATTTCCACAAATTCCTCACCAGTTCAGGATCAGGCACTGCAATGCAGCAGAATGCGTAATGCTGTCTCATTAGCATTTCCTGAAAAAAATCTTCTATTGGTCTGTTCCTGAAAGAGAAGTTTCTAACTAGAAGATTGATCATTTATGGAAAATTCTTTGGAAATAAGCTCTTATGTCAAGTCCTTTTAAGAGCAAGCCCACTGAATCACACCAAAGAAATCAACAAGGGTTTCTTATTGTTGTTGATCAGCTTGTTGGCTGGGCATAATTATTAGTAGTTTCTCATTGTAAGTTTTTCCTCCTTAAGATCAGGTTAAAAAGTGCAGTTTATGACTTCCAGATGCAAGCCACCGCTATCAGCCTTACAATTTGACTGAAATTTTGTTTTGTTGCTTTGTGAAGTTCCCTAGGGGTAAGGTTAAAAGTAGAGACAACAGTAGAGTGAGAAATAAAGGCAGAGGATTCCAAACCACATATTACAAACAGAGAACAGAATCACAGAACGATAACATGACAGTGGACTCCAAGACAAGATGGCAGGACAGATGTGCCAGATCGGAGACACATGCTTGACTGCCGTGCCAAGGAAAGAAAACATAAGAACAAAACCAGACGGAGATGCTCAAGAGCAGCTCCTGGGGCTGCCACGACCCAATGGAAATAATACTAAAAATGAGAACCCATGAAATTATAACCACAGAAGAATGTTATCCCACAACTCAGACACTGAACTTGCTGGGTTAGCCTGGATGTGTCACTCGGATGAAACACAAGATGGCGTCACTACAGCTCATGCACTGGTGATGGAGGCCATGGTTAGTGGATTAGCTACAAAAATTGTCACGGCATGCCACACAATGATCCTGGGCTTGTCCAGACAAAATGAAAGATACAAAAAAATACTCTATATATGCAATAAAATTCTTTTTATGCCATCTGAAATTTGTGGAGAGGGGTGTTTTTTTTTTTTTTTTTTTTCTGTTGGTTTTTATGTATTTTTCTTTTCTCACTCATTTGTCATTTTTTGAAATTAATAACATTGTCATAAAGGGGAGAGAATAAAAGCAAGTGGTCTGTGCAGATATGGGGGAAAATAAAAAGGAAGGAAATAAAAAGAAAAACTATGCATAGGAGGAAGAAGAGGAAAACACAGAATTTCATTCTTTTGCACACAACTTTCTTGGATTTTGTTGGGGTTTATTTTGTTTTGAGATAAATACTGGAGGGATATGCTGAAAGGAGAGGCATTCAAGATTAGGATGGCAAGAAAAGATTTTTTTGCCTTGTTTGATTTGTATATCTATATATCTCTCAGTATTTAAAAATAATGATTATAATTACTCATAAAAGGATAGCAATGAGTTAAAAATAGCCATAATGACCAAAATACTAAATATGAATCCAAACAAAAATAAAGTAAATTGAACCACCAAAAATTCATGCGGCACAAGATGAGGTGAAACGACAGAAAATGTTCTTTAAATATATACAAGGTATATATCTATTTATATATATACACAGGAATGTGCATATACGGATAGATATATCTGTATAGTTTTTTCTTTCCACCCCTCCCAAGGATAACCAAATTATGAAATCACCATTATAATTATGATAAAGAACAAAACAAATCCTAAAGAAAAATTAACATGCTTTTTTGCCAAGTTAAAACAGTATCATGCATGTCTATGTTGGCTGATGCTGGTTAAGAATGATGGCGTGAATTTCTGTGTAAACACATGACTGATGGTGGGGGCTGTTGTTAATCTCTGCTTACATTAGTCTAACATCATTATACTGTGTCTACATATATATGGAGTAACAGGTATCACATACAGGGTGGACATAAAGTTTGTGTGCAATTTAAACACACAAACTCTATGAGTTCCCTGTATTTAGTATAATTATTTGCTATGTATGTATTATATATATACACACAGTACATACACTTGGGGCTTATGGGAGAAAAAACATAAGAATAAAAGCAATAAAAGAAAACTCATAAAAAGGTCTCTTTTAAAACCCAATCTCTCTGTATTTATTTACTTGGGGGGGGGGGGCTTGCTGAATGATTTCATTAAGCTCACTCCTTATCTAGGACTTGCACTGGCATTTGGAATCAGGAAGTTCTCATGAGTTTGGCTTAAAATTCTCCCTCCAAGATGTCCAGCCTTACTTTGGGGTTAACTGAATCCATCACTGGGTGGCATCATCTTGTGTGATTGTTCTTAGCTCTCCTTGTATAGGGTGTGTTATTCATTGGGTTGGAAAACTCTCCTTAGAGTGTTGATAATACTCAAGGCCATTCCCATCCACTGTCCATATTGTTTCTTCCCTTCCTTTTCCATCTTTCCTTTTATTCCCCTTATTTTTATGTGTGCCTTGAACTTCGGGAAGGCATCTGGTCTTACCTATATTTGTTTTTCCAGCACCCATTCCAGTGCCTACACATACATGTAATAGTTACTCAAAAATGTTATGCAAACAAGTGATTTATTATACTTTCAAGTACAAGTTATACACTAGGCTCTTAATATAACAAAAAATCTTGGATAAGGGAGTTAAATAGAATTTGTTTTCATTTTTATCATTTTTGTTATTAAATCTGTTATTTTCATTATAAAATGCATAATAGCATTTAATACCTGGGTCACATATGTTATATACAGTATCCCTGAACTATCAATTTACTAAAATACAATAGCTATGTCTTTTTCATTCTTTTATACATTCTTTCTCAATCTTATATTTCTCTTTTAACTCTAATTTTCAGAGCATTTCACCATTTGGGATTTAAAAGGCACATAGTTGCCTCCAGGGGCTTAAAATTAACTTGGGTTGGGGTGGAGATGGGTTACTAAAAAAGTGATATGTGTATAGTTTACTTAGTGGGTGAAGGAATTAAGACAGGAAATGTGCCATTAAACTGGGAACATTATACTCCCATGAGCATCTTCTATTATCGATCAATAAAGGCAATAGCCTAATATACTATAGTTTAATAATATACTATAAAACACTATAGTTTAATAATATATAGATTCGTAGGCTCCATCTGTTTCCCAGTTTATTAATTTAAAATCTCTAGTTTGGTCCATAAACTTGCATTTTTAATGAACTCTTCGCATAAGTTTTAACCGTTAAAAATCTGAGAAACTTTGCACATAACTGTTGGTTACCTGACTGCCCACTAAGTCTTTGATTAATATAAAATAAAATTATATAATAAGTCAAAAAAACTGATGTGATTTAACCTAGACCAAAGTATGTGTACCTTTTATGTGTGTTATAACTCAAATGTATAAATGACTAATATCCACAGACAACAATCATTATTTTAATTAAGTAATCTTCCATCTATTCATAGTCCTCTTTCTAAAGCTAAAACATTTTTCTCTGATCAGTCCCATTGTTTCTTCCTTCAAACTGTTTTTATATGGATCTGAGATCTTCAAGGTGAAATTTTGGACACTGTCTTACGCAAACCTTCCTATTGCATTTTACGTAGACATTTATTTTATCAATCTTGAGTTTCCATATAGAAAAATCTTTCTAAAATTAAGTAAATAAGTAAGTAATAATCTACTTCTTTTTAATAAATACATACAGGTTGCTAACTCTTCAAACCTACTGGTAAAACTAACGACAAAATGTACTTCTATATGCAGGTAATGTTATAAACTTCATAGTTAAGGCCAATAATCAGTATATTCACTTGTTGTCATCTATAGATTGTGGTCGATAAGGCACTATTTCTCCTCATCCTTCAAATTGTCTTAACATGTCAGCATCCTTGTCTACTGTGATCTAGCAAATTAAAACTTGAATAATCTGGTGAGCTTCTAATAACTCAGTGCCAGATTCTCATCATATGCATTCTTTACACAGGCATCTAACACTGATAAAGACTAAGCACCCAGTTCCAGGTGGGAAGTACGAATACAAACACGCTCTTGGTGTTATTGCTAAATTTAAATTCCACCCAATCTGAGTTGGATGTGATAGTGGGGTTGACAACAAAGAACAAGGGAGCCATAACTCTAAGTACAGATGGAATGCTGTAGATGGGAGAAGTAAAGGACATACGAGAACCACTGTTGGAATAGTATTCTGTGACCTCTTATTTCTGCCACTACTTTAAACATCTCCCTCAATCCAAACGGTACGAAAGTTGTTTAGCACTTTCCTACTGATGGATGGATGTGTTTCATCTTAACTTCCTTTTACTGTCTGCCCTCTGGTGAAAGTGTTGTTCCTGGAGA
This sequence comes from Loris lydekkerianus, assembly GCA_963574355.1. Lineage (NCBI taxonomy): Eukaryota > Metazoa > Chordata > Mammalia > Primates > Lorisidae > Loris > Loris lydekkerianus. Next base: position 31,214 of record CAUYPK010108542.1, on the reverse strand, counting down.
TTTGATCAAAGGATATTTAACAAAACTCAAGGCAGAAAAACTGGTTAATTAACAACCAGAACAATGCACCCTTGGTTAACACATGGATGAGTCAATATAGCTAACTACTGTCATGTCCATTTCTCAAGCTATTTCTTTTTGTTTGTTTTTTTCTCTGTTCTGTGAGCCCTGCCCCCAAGACTTTTAAAAAATCAGGAGGCAATAAATATATAAAATCCAGCAAGTTGATAGTTTTTAATTATACAAAAGCAAACCTAAAAATACATTTGGTTTGATGTTTATTTCTATTTCCAAAGAGCAGCAGGGCTCAGGGAGAGAAAAGAGATAGAAAGTGAATTTTATCATCATCTCTGTACTTCAGAAATTCATTCCCTCATGTCAGATCACAAATGTGAATTTACAAAAGATATCAATTAATATTTGGCTTCCATCATCTCACAAGGGAATCCCTTTTCCTCGTGGTTATTTGAACACACTCCAGCTTATCTATCCCTCTTGCTGGATCTACAGAAGTTAAGAAGGACAATGTGAGTTTCCTGCACACTTTAAAAGCAATAGGTGTGCAGCTGGGAAGGAAAGGGTTTCTATACAAAAAACAAATCTAAAATATTAAATAGATACTGAAGGAACACAATCAACATTTGTAAATTAGGAGTCATAATCCCAATCCTCATTTTTAAATAGTTATTGGGATATTCTGAATATTTTCATTTGATGCAGATAGTTTCATTATAAGTTTATCATTTAAAGGTTCAATTCTGAATTGCTAAAGCAAATATTCAGAAAATGCTATCAAACCTGTCACTCACAAAAGGATCTAGTTCCTGGGAAAAGACAGGGATAGTAAAAAGCAGAAAATTCTTGTTGTTAAAGAAATGTAGGCTTCGTTAGGGCAATATTTATTGTATGAAATCATAGATTGGAAATAATTCTACAGGTATTATTTTAGTTATTTAAAGTAATTTTAATTTTAGGATATAAAAAGTATTCTCCAATTTTAAGATCAAGATTAGTACCACATTTGAGAGTGGTACTAATTCAGTCAACAAATCCTAATTCAACTTTTATCTTGTGCCTTGCTCTAATGGTTTAAGACTTTATTTTTCCTCTTTTATATGTCTTACCATGAAATACATAATGAAACTTTGTTATGCATTGGATTCGAAAGGTTTTTAGGTTATTTTCTATTAAACTCCAAAAATATTTAAATTGTCCCTAAACATGATCTGACTAAGCCACACTAAATCACCGTGACCCCCTCAGTGCTCAAGTGGGCTCTGAGTGGGAAAGGCTATTGCTTACATCTGATTCAAAACCAGATTTAGAAATCTATTTTGAGTTAAAGAAAATTAAATCAGAAAGATCATTTCATTTAAAACTCGATGCCCACATGAGGACAAAAATTCTTGAATTATATATGTCAAACTGCCCAAATTTATGAAAAGTGAGAGAGCTTCAAGTGGATATAAATTAATCAGGAAGTGATCTGTAAATGTCAAATGTCTTATAACTGAGACAGGTAGAAAATAAACTTACTAACAAAGTGAAAGAAAATAAGGTAACTAGGATAGAACAAGGCTCAGGTAATTAGCCAAATAAGTATATTTCCATCAAGCATCAGGCCTAGAAAAGGAGTAAAATTTTAGAAACAGTGGCAGGGAATTAGGGTATTCTAAACTAGGATTTTAATCTCAATATTCACATAGAATTGTGGGATTTACAATTTGCAACAGAGTTATGCAAATGTCACTATTATCTGTTGTTGCTTGGGCAGTATGGACCTTCTCTTCAGGGAGAGGAAACCAAGCTCTGGAAACTGGTTTCTAATTTTGATCTATATTTTTTTTTTTTGGGGGGGGGGGAATTTATGAAGGCTACAAACATATTTCCAAAGTGATGCACAAGAAGGCTTGATGGCTGTAAGTAGGTATTTCTCATCTGCATTTGTCAGGTCCCTAGGCCAAGCCTCTTCTCTCTCTGTATCAGTAGGAATATTTATCTACATCTTGCATTAAATATTCCTCTGAAATATTTCGCTGTGTGTCCAAATCACTCATCAGGAATACTTTATGGAGTAAATAAATTTAGAAAAGAAGAAATGCTCACTCTTCCGATGTGATGAGTTACATCACCCCAGGCAGAGGGGATCAATACCAGTCTGTTAGAGTTAGCTGCTTCAGGGCGGGGGCTCTGCCATCCACTTTATCCCCTGCCATGCTCCCTTGCAGAACACAACATATTGTTTTAAAAACTGATATCTCCCCACCCAACTCATGTCACTCAAGAAATGTTGGTGTTGAATTTCTGTCCACTGCATTTGAATCAGATGATAGACCTAATCACTAAAACGAAAATGAACTTAGTTTGAGGAAACTGAAGTTTGAGCCTGTTAAATTTCAACATGAAATAGCAGTATATATCTATAGCTTGGAGAGTCGTGAAGCTTGTCTATCTGAATCTGAGATCTGGAAAAGTCCTCTAGCTTATTATGGATGACTTTCTGAGGGAGGAGGCCCTTGGGCAATGATGGTAGTATTTTAAAATGCCCAACCCTTGATTTTTATAAGATTCAAAATTTAAAGATTTGATAAATATATATATATATGTATCACTGCTAAGAAATGAAGAAAAACTAGAGAAAGGATAAAATACAGAATCTTAATTAAACTCTAGGGATCTTAATCTATTGAACACCAAATCAGTTAATTTAACACACATCTTGGGGATATTATTTTCCTATCTGAATCTTTAGTATCTAACACATATCTGATGTACCTAGTTGGCCCTCAAAAAATATGTGTTGAACTGACTTATGTTGGAGAGTTAACTTAGGCAAAGCTCTTTATTCTATTTTCCAACAGCTCATTTATAAAAATTATTAGAATAAGAAGGGACTCAAATATATAGATATATTGTATCCTGCCTGAGTGCCCAGAAATAGTTATTGAGTGAATAAACAGATGAATTAATTAATGAATGAAAACTTGGTGCTCAAGTACTGATAGAGACTGGATAATCTCTCTTTTAGCATTTAGAGATTATTAGCCTAAAAATATCTGACTGACCAGGTCACATTTATTCTCCTTGTATGTAGCTGAGCTCCCAATGGAATAGATTACAGTCCAGAACACAAAGACTCAACATGTTAGTATGTCTCTCTGTAACGCTAAGGATAGAAACCCACAGAACTTCCTGGATCCAAAGCCACTTAAGAAACCAAGCAGTCAGGCTTTAGCAAAATTTGGAATCTTGTAAATCACTTGGGAGTAAAAACATAGAAGGTTTAAATTTTTGTTATATTATTTTTCATGCAGCTTAAATTTTTCTGGAATGAGCAAAAGAAAACGTTTAATGATTCACCTTTCCTTAAAAGGAAAAAAAAAAAATCTCAAAGACTCAACTAGAAAATTCTATTTATTTCTGTTAGCCTTTGAAGAAATAAGACCCTAACCCAACTCCAGCTTTTAATTTTATTAAACATACACAGAAATTCCATGATATCTGTTCTCTATTATATACATATAAATGTTTAACTTAACAGTAAGTCTCAAAACAGACGACTTGGAAAAAGTCGATAGGAAATAACCAGGGACTACATTTGCCTACTGGACATTATCTAAATATAGCTCACTATAAAGAAAGACCATAAAACATCAAAATGTATCTTGGTACAAATGGGGAACACGTTTAAGCTTCTGATTGCCAAAGCCTTCTCGACTTCAGCACAGCAGATACATTTTGAAGCATCACAGCTGTTGACATGGTATGGTACAGTACTAATTTTGTGTTAACTATATTGTATTGTTGCATAAGTTCTCTAGACACACAACGAACAAAATTAGTATAAATATAATACCATGTTAACTTCTGTTGAAATCCCATGGAACGTTTTACTTTTTCTTTTCTTTCTTTTCTTTTTTTTCCTTGCTGCTTAGGCTAAGAACAACTCATGACGTTTAAGTGATATTTACCAATCTTTATGTCTCTACTTCGGGTTCATACTTTTTTGATGTCATTCCAATATAGATTTCTTCATGTCTCCACCCCTTGCCAATTTCATAGCTGCTACTGGCAACTATACTTTTGCTGTTCCAGTAGTAAACCTGGACATCTGATGACCCAAAGTTAGGTCATATAGCTTGGATATTTTTGTTAGTTATCAAGAAACTGACTTTAAATTTTTCTGGGTTCTTATTACTTCCTTCCATGGGATTTGATGCTTTCATTTATATATTAATATTTATATATGTATACTCATACATATATAGATATAGAAAATACACACACATTAACATACTATCATATATATAAAACACATGTATAATCACATATATGTATGTATTGTTTTTTGCAAAAGAAAAAAGAAAGCAAGCAAAACAAGACTGACCTGACCTACCTGTACTGGGTTCACATTCAACGAAGTCTTCGTCATCACTTGAACATTCAGCAGATGAAACAAGGTCATCTGATGTTGGCTGTTCATGGCCAAGAAAAAAATAACAGGGTGGGGGAAAAAAAGAAAAGAAAGGAGAGTTAAGGAAACCAATGAACAAAGAGATCAGAGATTCATCACTGTGTCCCATCTTCTACCACTATCATTATTTCTTTTCTCTATAGAGAATTTTTAATCTTTGTGCAGCTGTGAATGTCTTTGGGTACAAACAATCCATGGGGGTCTTCTATGAAGCTGAGTAACCCAAAGAGATTCCAGAAGGCTCAATTCTAGCCTACCCCTGTAAGTGACAAGGTGTAGCTTGACTCTATTCAGACTTTAATTTCAATTGTGAGAATTGGAAGCATGGGATAAGGGCTGACGTAAAGGGTGGGCAATTTAAGAGTGCAAGCCAACACAGAAACACATTGTGTCTTTGAGGGGGGTACCAGTGCATATGGTGTGTGGTCTCGAGAGTACGTCTCGGAGGCTGTGAATCCACAGGCTGGCATAATTAACGAATACTGTGGAATGAATGCATTCTGGTCAGCAACGGCACAAGGGCTTTTTATCACTGCCAACAATTCCTTCCTGTAATTGCTGCAATAGCTGAATTACTAACGTGGATGAGGAGAATGATACCACACAGTAGCCTCTGAATACAGGTATGTTTCTAAAAAGAGCAGAAAGAAATTTTTACTGCAATGATAGTTCAACTTGAAACACTTTCTAAATTCTGAGTCCTGCAGAAAGTCCTTAATGCCAGGGAATCCATCGCAAGAAATAGAGAGGACTGTGCTTATTGGCAGTGAGGAGGGCCCTGGTCACACAGTAGCTGGCAAGTCTGCTTTCTGTCCCTTGTACACACTGTGTGCACAATAAGTACTACTGAATGAACGAATGGATGTACAGGCCTTATGCAAAACCCCAAACTTTTGGCCTCCTATGTGTACATGTATAAGAGTACAATGTATTGTTATTAATCAATAATGCTCATTTCTTTCCTTTTCTGTGCGCTATTAATATAAACTGACTCGCTGATATTCTTATTCCCAGTGCTTTAAAGTCTGGATCCATATTCAAGAGGAAAAAGTAATAAGGAAGCAGGTGGCGCCTGTGGCTCAAAGGAGTAGGGCGCCAGCCCTGTATACCAGAGTTCACACCGGCCCCGGTCAAAAACTGCAAAAAAAAAAAAGTAATAAGGAAACTACCTTCCTCCTACTGAGCGATTACTGTAAGTCAGACACGTATATATACCTATTCTTTGTAGGAATTATTAATAAATTAGACACAATTCTCACAGCCATCTTTTGGAATGGGGTGACTAGTCTATGTTTAATGAGAATTGAAGTTAGACAGGTTGAGTGAATTGCTGAAGGACACACAGCTAGTAACGCACGTAGCAAGAGTTTAAACAGAAAGTCCGTGTTTGCAGCTCACAATTAGCTTCTTTATCCCTAGCCTTACATGACATTATGAGCTGACTTATATCCTCATCCCTGTGTTGAAGTCCTAACCTGCATGACCTCGGGCCATGACAGAATTTTGAAATCGGGCCTTAAAGAGGTAGCTAAGTTATAATGAAGTTCTTAGGATAGGCCCTGAGCCAACCATGACTAGTGTCCCTATTTAAAAAAAAAAAAAAGGACATTAGGACACAGACAGACATAGCGGGAGGAAGAGCCTATGAAAACCCAGGGGAGAAGACTCACGTATAAGCCAAGGTGAAAGGTCCCAGAAAATACAGCCCCACCAACACCTGGATTACTTCTAGTCTCCAGAATTAGGAAGAAATAAATTTCTGTTGTTTAAGAGATCCAGGCTGAGGCACGTTGGTATGACCTTCCTAGCAAATGAATACATATGACAACCCACATGCTCAGGACTTCCAGAACGCATCGCATCCTTTTTAAAATAGACATGCTGGGTATAGGATTACCGGACACAACAAAGAACAGAAGAAAAACCATGTTAGATAATTCATTGCATTTACAGGCAGTGGCAAAGAGGTGCCTTCAAAAACATTATTGATCTTTATTCTACATCTGACAGGGAGATGAGCATCTTTTCCATGAATAATGCACACATTTTTGTCCAAATTTTTGCGGGAAAAATGAGAATGAGCATTCTACCTGGGGAGTACTATTTGCTATCGGTACAACAAATGTCTTGTGCCTTGTACCTGTTCTCGTGTTTTGTAATTATTTGTTACGTGAAGTTTCTGGTATACTAATATGTTAGAAAAGCTAAAATTCCTTTACAATGCAAAAAACAAGTATCTAAATATAAATAAATAAATATTTGAATGACCAAAAATTTGAATGAAAATGTTAGAATGAAAGAATGTTTTCCTAAATGTTTGAGCCAAAAAAGGTGGGTATGCCTTATACAGAGGACCACATTATACACAGCAAAATACGGTAGCTCAAACCCTGCTCCTCTTCAAGGTCAGCAGAAAAAAGAATGTCCAAAACACCCTTTTTGTTTTCATCAATTAGTTGCTGCTGAGTTGTGGGTTTAAACTCCAGCAACTGAAGCCGGTAGTTGTATCTTGGGCTACCACTATTTGTGTTAGAGAAATAGTAAGTATATTTCCTTGGTGTGTCCTGCTATGACAAGGCCTTCTACAGGTCCACCTCTAGGTACTTAGGTAAAGGAGAAGGCAAGGGAATAAATGGTAACTGTACAAATGAAGAAGGCAATTATATAATGCCTTCTATTTTGGAAGAGCCACAAACCTTGTCTGATAGTTTATAAGCATGTATTCTCTATAGGGGCAATACCTCTCACAAGGTGGTGAAAATTGATTAGGGCTGGGGAAGAATCTTCAATATTACAATGGTTTGGGACCCTCCAGAAAGTCACAGCTACATCAATAAATACACAGTATATCACTGGTATTATAATTTTGTGGGAGAAGGGCAAATGGAGAAAAAAAAGTCTGAAAAGCTCCTTAAGGAGGGTGGTAATGAAAAAGAGGCTGAGAGTACACTTCTGAAGGGTATTCATTTAGAAATTGTTAGTGTCTTGACTATAAAGATCTTGCAGAATGGTCCTGGAGGGCTTTGATTTCTAATATTGAGTGAAAACTGGTAAGTTAATGAAAATTTAGTGAGTTTCTTTCAAGAACTGAAGGCCAAGGCAATAAAATTTTAAAAGGCCATTGAGCAAATGTGTAAAAACAAGGCATAACTCTGATAGAGACTAAAACATGAATTAACACTATATTAGGGAATTCTTTAACTCAAGGGAGAGATCTTTATTTGTATGGGCCAAAAGAAATGATTCTTAAAAGGGATAAGGTAAGGGAGCCACAGGGAGAGATTTTTAAAGAATACAAAATCACAGCTAGATCAAAGAGATAAAGTCTAGTGTTCCTAAGTATGGTATGACTATATTTAATAAAATGTAACTTCAAATAGCTAGAAGGAGGATATTGAATGTTCCTAACATAAAGAAATAAAAACATTTGGGATGTTGAACATGCTGATTATCTTGATGTAATTCTATACATCATATATCCTGAAACACCACTGTGTACCCCCATGAATATGTGCATTTATTATTTGTCAATTAAAAAAATTTAAACAAATAATTTTTGTAAAATTTTTTTTTTAGAAAAGCAGGAGAAATATTGAAAGAATATTTGCTTTTTTCATTCTTTTAGCTTCTTCTAGCCTCTCCTAATATCACTAAGTTTCTCTCGCCAATGGTTTGGGTGACACTGTCCCTAGCCCCACTCTCACACTCCATTCCACCTATAATTTCATCTCAAGAATGGGTCCCTAATATCCACTGAAGACCCACATATGTACGTTTCCTTATTCTGAGTCCTGTTGCTCCTTATAACCCTCCCTGTGCCCCACTTTCCAGAGATTTGTTTTCTGCTATTTTCTATATGAGCATGTATGAATACAATGTTCCGCCCAGGCCACAGAACAATATTTTCCCAGTAGTTCCTATAAATGGTTAAATGGTGCTAGACTCAGGGGAAGCTAAATGGGAGGCAGGCGGTGTAGCAGAGCATGGTAAAGATGGGTTGACTTCAGACACAGCACAACTGTGAATCCCAACTCCTCCACTTAGAGTCAGAAAGTGACCTGAGGGATGTTATTGTGAATTACCTCACTACATCAATTAACCAAGCAGCCAATCACTGTGATTCCAAGCCTGTTAGCCATTCCTAATTTTACTGCATTTGGTCTAACTTTGTGCTCTATTTTGTATGATTCATTCCCTGTTAGAACTCTTTGTTGCTGATAATTCATTACCTCCATTTTATGGCACACACACTATTTCTGTTCACACCTGCTGTGAAGTGTAATAAAGGAAACATACTCACAAAGAACTTAAAATAACATTGAAAGGTGATCTGTGTTCAAAGGCTCTGGAGACAATCTGCATGGGTCTTCTACAAATTCAGTTCCTGTCTTTCCATCCCTCAAACCTCATCATGGCCATGGAGATCCACAGCCCACTGAAATTCCCAAAACAACTACAAACATCTCAAATCCCTTCTTCTCAACTTGGTAGCCAATGTTTTTCTAGAGAACCTGCCTCTCACCACACCTCCCCCAGAACATGGTATAGTTTCAGAAGGACTTGTTCTGCTAGCGGCATCAGCCTTGATTTGCAAAAAGGACTCAGGATTAAGAATGCTACATTAAAAGATGGTTGGATTTTTTATTTTTTTTATTTTTTAGTTATTTCTTTCTGACATCTAAACCACTGGAATTACAAACCAAGGCTTTTGGATAACATGAGCAGCTTAGGATCAAAATCTAAAGTAATAGCAATTTGACTCACGGTTACTCTCAGAAAACCCAAAGCTTTCTTGCAGTAGGTTTTGCTTTTTCTGTCTGCATCCTTTCCCAGATATAAGCAAATGTAGTAGGATCTGAACCTTGGGAGAAAAAGTACACTTCTTTGATGATTGCTTTGCATGGCTGGTGGAGAAGTTTTCACTGTTGCAACTATATAGACTCAGAACAGAATTTCTATCAGTAGAACTGAGCTATGGACTTTTGTCTTTAAACAAAATGAGCAGCTTTAGGCTGTGTATTTTTCCATAATCACATCGTTTTGTATAATTACTTTTAGATCCTTTGAAATAAGAGCAGTTAGTAGTACTGCAAAGAAATAGATATCTGAACTACCTAGCATCGTGTCTACTAATTAACATTTATTCCTTATTAAAACTCGCTATATTGGGCAGTGCCTGGGGCTCAAGGGGGTAGGACGCCAGCCCCATATGCCGGAGATGGCAGGTTCAAACCCAGCCCCGGCCAAAAACTGCAAGAAATAAATAAATAAAAGAATAAAGAAAATGTTAAAAAAAAAAAAAAACCTCACTATATTTAGGCTCTGCGCTGAGCAGTTAACGTGCATTACCTCTTTAGTACTCAATAATAACCAAGGGTATGGAATTATAGACATCTGCAGTGACTCTTGTCATTTCAAACTGCCCACTGTCAACATCTCTTCAGCTAACAGTATTACTTGAGGAAAACTCTTCTGGTCATACAGTCATGTTGGCAGTATGCACCAAGGTGACTTCAGTGCCATCTTCTCTGCATTTGTTCCCTTGCAATTATTATCTAAAGCCCTCATAATTCACCAAAGACTAAGTTCAAAGTGTTTACATATTATAGTCCCCTTATGCCAAATACCAATGTTACCTATACCTTATTCAAGGGAGAATAAAACATCTATGACCTCTCATAAACCAAATAGTTTTGAGTGTCTGGACTGCTAGATACATCAACAGTGGCAGATGACTACATCATCAAAGTGCTTTTCTCATTAATTCAGTCATTTATCACTTCAATAAATATTTATTGAACACCTGCCTGTCAAGCACTGCAACAGTTCCAAAAGAAAAAGTGATAGATAAGGCACAGATCCTCTGCTCTGGGAATTCACAGTCTCTGATGAGACAGCCAAGTAAACAGGCACACTTGACACAGTAAACTGAAAGCTAGGACAAGAGAAAGTGTAAGGTGCCGAGGGGGCAGATAGCAGGAGAGCAGAGATGTTGCCCTGCCAGAGGACAAGTGGAAAATGAGCCCTTGGGGACAGACAGTGGTGGAGCAGGGAGGAAAGAGCCAGGATTGTGGGGCCGGAGAAGAAGGACATTTCCGGGAAAATAAACAGCACTTGGAAAGGCTCAGAGGCATGAAAAAGCACAGCATGTGTGTACACCCACAGTAGCACAGGATAACAGGAGCAAAGAGATGGACTAAAGTGACAGTATGACAGCTGCTTAAGCTATCACATTGTTCTCAAAATCTTAGAGAAGAAGCAAGAACGTGATGTCCTGCCTTGTCAGACTTCTGTCCTCCTTCCTCCACCCCACATCTCCTCAGTGTCATCTGTCGAATTCCTGCCAAACTAACACATATGGTTTCAGGATGTACCATGGGTTATGACTGCAATGCTTCTCCCTGGGGCCAACTGCATACATTACCTTGCTGCCTCAAGAGGAGGAAAATCTTCTTCTGCCCCTAGTATTAGCCAAGTTCTATGTTAAAAATAATTCTTACTACTCTATTTTAAAATATGGATTTCATATTTTTAATCCACATGTTGAAATTACTTGGTTCTGCATTAGGACTCATGAAAGTAAAGATAGGTATTATAATAACGTTCAGTAAAATATCTCTCTGGAAGGAGCTCTCTATATTCCTTTCCTGAAAGATTTTGTATTGCATTTATGTGCTTTTTTCCCTGCACCAGTATTTATTAAAGTTACTTTACAATAAAACTGAGACAGAAGAAAGCTCAAAACCCTGTCCACTCAAGTAAATTTATGAGTATATTTACCTTCTCATTCCCTCAGCTTCACAAATCTGATTTCTCATTTTCCTCCAATGAGTTATTGATTCTATAATCAGCTGCTCTTAATTATTTATTCTGATGGGCTCTGTACCTGCTCGGCACAGGAATAGTTCCATACCCTTCTTCATTATTATCCATTATTTGGCATTGAGAAAAGTGTCTACTGCTGTGAACAGAACTGCTCAAGACAGTTTCACCATGTCTCCTCCTTACTGACAAATTGCCTTTTGTAACTTCAAATTTCGCCCTTTGGACCTTTATCTTCTACTGGTAATAGGCTAATCATTTTGGAGGATAATCATTTTTCTCCACCCAGCTCCTAGCAAGCACAGTTATTTGACTGAGATTAAGTGTGAAATAAAATAAGTCCTGCCACACAACAGCTTTATGAAATTATAAATAACACACTCGAGAATGATCTCCTTTCTTCCAGTGAAAAAGGAAAAGAGAAAGGTCCATAAATATTCTGAAGTCCCACAGAAAACAGCCATGCGTCTCTTCAGCTGCTCCATGCTAAACAGAATTAAACTCCTTCAAGCGCTTGGTGTTTTAGCTCTTTCTCCTCTCTTCTACTCTGAGATGGAGCTGAATTTTTGAGTATCTCCTGCCAAAGGGGAGGTCTAATTCAGTTTCATTACAAGCATTCATTTTCTATTTAAATAAAAGATGCCTGAAATAATTTTCAATTACCTAGCACTCACTGACTCTAAGGCAAACCTATCACTTTTAATACAATTTAAAATGTTTGACCATCTCATTTTAAATTAATCTATTAAGATTTTCTTTACTAAATGGGCGCCATTGCAAAGTCTCAGATTTGATCAGTGCTAACGCACAGATGTGTGTGTGCTCACGTGTGCGCGTACGCGCGCGCGCGCGCACACACACACACACACACACATATCTGGCAGAGTTTTGCATTAAACCAAAGACAGAAAAACCCTGGAGCTTAGGCAAGTTTGTTAGAAGCCGTCATCTCCCCCTCTCTCCCATCCCCATTATTCACTCAACTCAAACCCAATACAGAAAATCTTAGAATGTGGTGAGATCGTATGAGTGTGATACTTACACAATCATTTTACCCTGATCAAAAACCCCCTCTAGAATCACCTTAAAAAGAAGAACTGATGATGTTGTGACAAAATGAAACATAAGTGACTTTAAGTTGTCATGCTCAACTGTGAAAGATGGGGGCATACCAGGAGGTGGGTCCAGCATGATGGAGATAAAGGGACACACTTCTAGTCTTATTATGACGCCATCTGAGGTGACCCTTGTATCCCACCTCTATGTGCCTATGTGTCTTGCCTATGAATTTTAAAATTGTCCTTCAGTGTTTATGTCATGGTTTTTTAATAAGATACTACTTTCCTTCTTTTTTCCGCATACTTCTGGAGATAATCACTTGCCAAGCAAGATATGATGACTTGCATATCTTATTTGCTCCTAGTTCTGTGGAATGAGAAGGCTTTAAAGAAGGTTTTTGTGGGATAAATCTGCATTTAGCTTGACCAAAACTAAGTAATTGGAACAATACTAAGTAATCTGAATTCTTTTTAAAAAATACACATTGTTCTGGATATGTGATTTTATTTATGCTTGCATATCTCAATCATTCATTTACTTGTTAAATCATTCATTTCTACAACAAAAGTTTATTAATTGCCCATTATGTGCCAATCACTGTGTTGGAATCTGTTCTTGTCCCTGTTCTCACGAGGTTTATGGACCACTCAGATTTAAGCCAGGTCAAACCAGAAAACACCGATGAGTTGCTAAACCATTAGCTACCAAAACTTAACATTGAGTTCAGAAGGGGTACCTCTGGTAACAAAAATTTAATTATTTATCCATGGTCACTAAAGACTACAGATTATACTTAATCCAAGGAAATAGTATCACCTACTTTCCTAAAAACACGACCCACCATCTTCAACAGCCTGCACATTCTTGTTTTCCTTGTCCAGCATATACTGGAGCAGAATAAAGAATGACATGATTTGTAATACCTTTTGCTAATGAATTAGCTTTTAATAAAATCCCTTCATGCACTCAAGATTTAATTAACAGTAGAAAAAACAAGCTAAGCTTAGCTAAATTTTGTGCCAAGGATTGGGGTCTATTATTTCTATCCTTGATGTCTTCTGGGATTATATAAATAAATGTGGTACAGCATTTTTTTTTTGCTTTTTTTCCCTCCACTTTTAAGATTTTTCTTCCATTTACTCAAAAAGGGAAGGGCAGATCAAGAGAGAGGAGAGGGAGGAAGAGAAAGGGGATTATTCTGTTGTTCAAGGCAGCCTGACAGAGGGAAGAGGAGTATTGAACCACAGAAGATTAACCCAACTTCAATGTACGTTCCCCAAAGCAGGAGGAATGTAATGCTACGTGGTGTTCCACTGATAAGCAAATCCCTCTAAATCCTTTCAATTTATTTCTTGGCCCGGAGAAATTACATATTATTTAGGAGACTGGGAGAAAAATAAATAAATAAATAAATAAAAAATAAAATCACTCGCCCAACCCATACCATCTTTAGGAATCTAGATGGGGTGGGGGGAGGCTATTGTTATATACAAAGAAAAATCTGGCTTTGATGGTTGTTTTTCTCATTGTTGCTGCCCTTTCTAGTATTGCTAATCAGAAGGGCTGGCTCTGTTTCCACTGTAAACTCTTGTTTTTACCACAGACCTTGTCTTGAGTAGTTAGGGTCTAACCATTATAAGGGAATGCCAAAAATTTAGCTGAAGCTCCAAAGACCTAATCTACTCTTCTTCCATCCTTTATTCCCTTCTCCTCTCCTCCTGCCTCCTCTCCTTCCTCCCACTTTCCTCTCTGAAAGAGAAGAAGGCTCAAGGAAGACGCAGAGTTTAGCACAAGAAGAAAGTGGATGTTAGTACTTCCCAGAAGTTCAGTGTGTGGCACAGAAAACTTACCCAGAGCCGGCAAATGCAATGACCTGAATATAAAATACACCTGATAGAAACACAAGCTTATCTTTTCCTTATCACACTGAAAAACAAATGTCTCCCACTCAGCTATGTAATGTAATGTTGGGGAAGCCAGATAGAGGTGTTAAACAATAGCAGAAGCTAAAGCAAGCCCTGGCATTTGAAATTGCCCCTAATAAAATACGGAGGGAGTTATAGCTGATCTGCTGCCAGCAAGTTAGAGCAAGAACCATGAGGAAAAACGAAGAGTCAGTTAGAGAACACGGTATGAAACCCCCGATAGAGGAACAATGTCAAGGAGGTCAGTTTTGGATTGAGAATTTAGCCCTAGTTGCTCATGTTGAAAAGATAACACCAACCTCCCACAGAGAAAGACTGGGGGATGGATTCAAATAAGGATGTCTGATTTATATAATAAATCCCAAGCTCAGGAACATCTTCGGGGACTGTTGAAGGAGAAATCCAGAAATCCATAAGGGCCCACTTACCCTCCAGAAGTCATTTCCTTATCCCCAGGCTGCAGCTAGTAGCCTGGGGATAAGGAATAGATAACTCCATCTCAGATATTGATTCAAAAAAATGCACAGAAGCAAACACGATAGAATGCTCATGTGGGAAGAGGTGAGACTGTTCATTTCTCATTTCTGATGGACAGTAAGGCTAATAATTTTTCCCCATTCTAGTTCAGAAACACCAGTGCTCAGTCATTGCCAAATTGGAAATATAACAGGTATACTCCCAGGTGTGAGATCCATACAGTGACACAGGGCTGTGTGCTCACAGAGAAGTTCAATGGGGGCAAGGCAGCATGGCTATAAGTCAAGGAGACACACGTGATGTGTGTGTGTGTGGACCTGCTCCTTGCTACTCCAGCCTCATACATGTTGGTCCAGGATTCTGTGGACCCACATGTGTTGGAGTAAGAGGAATCAAATAGCTTTATCTCAATCCACCCGTCAATATTCCTTCTTGGGAGGTTGGTATTATCTGCTGGACAACAGTGTGGAGGGACAAGTTCTCAGTGCAAACCTGACCTTTTCTGCATTCCTCCCTCTTAGAATGTCATATAGTGTCTTCTGTGTAACAGGTAAGTGAATTACCAGTTAAGGGGAGTCTTGACAACCCCAATAGGGCATCTCCTCCCTTTGAACCAGACTTGCTTAGAAAGTGAAATTTTGGTTATAGCACCTGCCAACTTTGGTGTATGTGGCTGGTGCTATAACCAGACTTGCTTAGAAAGTGAAAGTGAAATTCTAAGAAACACAAAGAAGAAAGAAAATCTATCATGTCCTTTCTTACTTCTCTGTATCAGCCAACCACTTATATTAAAAATAATGACATGAAATGTGAGGGAAAGATAGGGTAACCCAGAGATCTTTTCTTTTTAGGCTATCTTACTCATTACGTGGCTGAAGCTGGAGAGGGTTGGTAAAATGCGCATATATCAAGAAGTGAAACAGAAACCAGTAAGTTTGTGTGTGCAGTGTTTCAACTGTTCCAGAAGGAACAAAATACACACGTATATATGAGCTATGAAATACAAATTGGGCTATTTTTGTGTCTCTGCACTTGAGCTGAATGTCTTTATATTTGCATTTAAAACTAGTATTGCACAATATAAAAATGAATGAAAATATTCGCACTACTAATTTAAATTTAAATTTTTTTCCTTACCTAAATGGCATTAAATAGCAAATAAAATTACCATAACAAGTTGGGAGATAATAGAAGGGTTGGAAAAGCTTTATATTTTAGTACTTTTAGTAACACTGTTTTCCCCTGCCTTTTGAACAAGGGGGCCCTTAGTTTTATTTTGCACCGATTTCCACAAATTACTTAGCTACCCCTGAGAACAGTTCAGCAAAATGATTTTGAACAGGCCAAAGGAGTGTGACATAGTTTTCAGAAACTCAAATATGACAAACAGTTTACGTTCCTGAAACCAGGTCCCTTGAGCTTTACTACAAGCCTTATGACTATGGGTCTTAACCTGGTTTATTCTTTCCCAGGTAGGTACTTAGGGATAAACAGCACTGCCAATTCTCATACTGTTTTTTCTTTTTTTGAGACAGAGTCTCACTATGGCACCATTGGTAGAGTGCCATGGTGTCACAGCTCACAGCAACCTCAAACTCTTGGGCTCAAGTGATTCTCTTGCCTCAGCCTCCCAAGTAGCTGGGACTACAGGCACCCACCACAACACCCAGCTATTTTTCGTTGCAATTGTCATTGTTGGTTAGCTGGACCAGGCTGGGTTCGAACCTGCCAACTTTGGTGTACGTGGCTGGTGCTATAACTACCATCCTATGGGCGCCGAGCCTCCTATACTGGTTTTGCTCTTCTAATGCCCAGGCCTCCACCCTCACGCCCCTCTCTATCTGCCCAGACCACTGCTTCACGGCATTCTAGGGAACATTCCACAATGGGGCACACCCCTGCTTATTCCCACTTCTTTCCAATTCCAAGAATTCTGGGTTTCAGTGCAACCATAACAAAGAATGACGATCACATAATTTTCTGGGAAAAAAACGTGCAATATTCTTATACACAGAGCTAGTGTAGTTGGATGACAAAACCAGAATCAAGAACTAATGAGACTGAGTCAAGAACCTTTGCTGGCTTGGCTTTAAGGCAAACTTCCCTCTGTAAACTCTAAGAGCCAGTTGATCTTGGGAAAATGGGTCTGCCTTTCCACCCTGGCCTTCTAGCAAGAGAGAGTCAATGAGCGGCAACTCTGCTGAGTCAGTAGCAGCTTTAAAAATTGTGTCAGAAAAACATATTTTTAATTTACACTCTGACTCTTTGAAAGAAATCAATATATCATTTGCTGGAATTTTTTTTTTTTTTTTTTTTTTTAATCTGAGCATCTTTATTTAGCTTTTTTGTATGTTTTCTTCCTCGAGTCTTCTGGGGAGCAAAGGAAAAAGTGTTTTGTTTGTATATGTATTGATTCGCTCACTGAATGGAAAATAAGCAACTAAATACAGCATAGTAGCTTTAATGACAAACTTTGAAGGGATCAAGATCTCTAAGCATCACAGTCTCTAGTTCCAGGTGATTGGAAATAAACAAAATCAATAAAACAGGATTATTGGGCAATAAACAAGAGAAGCCACATTCATAATTTAAGAAACTTCTTTTCACGCATTCATCACTGAAGAATGCACTTGGGCATCATAGATTTCTTCTGAGCATGTAGTCTTTTTCTTTCTTTTCCTTTCTGCCTTTTTTCTTTTACTTGGAGGTGCTAGAAAAGAGCCTTTCTAACATAGAGGCTCGTACATGTCTCCTGCTGCTCAAGGGACCCAAAAGACAAAAGAAAATGCTTAGCACAGTAGGCAAGGAGTGTCTCCTTAAATGCTTCTCATCCCAGATCTTTATGTGTCCAGGAAAGTGCCAGGTAAGAAGGGTGTGACATAGCGAAGACATAGATGAGGCCTGATGGAACATGGTCCCTGCCTCGGCAGTGTTTACAGTGTGGCAGAGAAGGCAAGGATTACAGACACTGGCAATACCCATTTTCCACTCCTCTTTGCGAGGACTGGATTTATGACCAGCCTAACTGAGGGTCCTTTGCAACTAGAAGTGGCTGTATGGCAAACATCTGGACAAAGAGATAAGCAAGGAAGTCCTCCAAAAGCTCTGGAAACGTCTGTTCTATTTTTGGTACAAGAGAAAAGATGTGGCTAGCCCAACTACCTCCCCTTCTTCCTTAGGTTTGGATGGGATGTTTGGAGCTACAGCAGCCTTCTTGTGGCAGGTGTAAGTGGAAAGCTCTGAAAAGAACTGTGAGCTGACTCTCATGCTGTCAAACATGATATGAGAAGAGCCCAGCTGAGTAGTGTTCTATTCTTCAGACTTCAGGATTCTTGCTACGTGAGAAAATTCTTGCTTCAGGATTCTTCATGTCCCCACGTCAGTCACTGTAGGTCAAGTTTTCTTTCACCAGAAGTTGAAGTCAATCAGAATAGAGAGAGAATAATTCACCAAGAGCCACCAGAAGCAGAGATAATGCAAAGGAACCCTGGGAGTGGTCCCTCCCTTTGGCGCACATTAAAAAGTCACCAGGTGACTTTTAACAATACCCAGGACTGGGACTTGGATATTTGCCTGAATAAGAAACTCCACAGTGATGACATCGCCCACCAGCATGCCAATTCTGTGGCCCAGATCAGAGTCCAAAAGGAGTTTGAGAAGGGAGAGATCATTTTAGAATTGAGTGAGCAGAGGGAAAGATGTTTACTTTAATAAAGGAAATTATTTTCAATTAGTTTGCAAGCACTGCAATCAATATATCCCAGACACAACTGCTCATCTCCTCCCCTGATGCCTTCTTGGCCTCTACCTGCAGCGGCATTACTCCCTAGGAACAGGCCTGAGCCCTCAGGGTCATCTTTAAATCCTCCCTGCTCACCCTCATACCTCCAGGCTCCAAGTCCTGCAAAGCTCAACCCTAAAATGTCACTTAGTTTTCATTTCTATTGCCCTGGCGGCTTACATGGATGAATCCTGAGATTGTCTAACCAGATCTCCCGTCTGTACCTCCTGTTCTTCAATAGCCTCTACAAAGCATTGCCAGGACAAAAACATAGCTTTCATGTCCCACTCTCCCAGTCCAAATTCATCTCCCTCCTTATCAAATAAAGTCAGACTTTAAAAGAATATATTATTATTTTAAATTAAGGATGCTCTACCTCTGGGCTCTAATGTCACTTTCTAGCATTATCTTCCATTACCACTTGTTTCTGCAAATGCCTCCACATTCTGACTACTAAATAAATGTTTGCCATTTTTTGAACAAGTGTGTTAAGTTCCCAACTTTATGTTTTGGCTTATATTATTCCTTATCCAACTCTATTGGTGATTCTTTCCACTTACACCTGCTAAAATTCTATACATACTTCTTTGGGGTCTAACCCAAATACTTTTTCATGTAGCTTTTTCCTTCCCCCAAGGCTGATAAAATACTCCCTTTAACAGTTCAGCTCAGAACTTTCTTGGAATCTCACTTAAGTATTTATTACATTATGAGGTACAATATTTTCCCTTGTACACGATTATAACTTAAGGTAAGAAGGGACCTCGTCTAGAGGCAACTATAATATTGAGACACAGGTGCTATGCAGGGTGGCCATAAAGTTCGCATGCAATTTAAAATAGTTGACTATTATAAATTGCATACAAACTTTATGGACACCCTATTTTTGGGATCAGAAAACATGAGCTCTTCCCTCCACTTATGGTGGGAGGCCAAGGCAATCACAAGTACTCTTCAATCTCCTTTTCTCTTCCGTAAACCTGAGATAATGATGCCTACTTCATGCTGTTTGTCATTATATGGACTGAAATGGATACCAGCCACTTTGAGATGTTACAATTCTGTGATATGTAGTTAACATCACATGTTACTTATTCTTACTTGAAATCACTCACAGGACTACTACAGTGCTGGACAGGAACTCACCAGCCCAAACAAAAATGTAGGTGCTTGGGGAATGTCTGTTGGTTTAAATAGAAATGGGAGAGCCAGGAATTATGTTTAAAGGATGGAAATCACAGGGATGGAGAAGGGGAAGTATTGCTATCCTTGTCAAATTATTATAAATTCTGACCTTTGGGGGTGTCAGGGGCCGAAATGGCTTTGCATCCTGTTGTCAGGAATGAGATTTTCCCATCAATGGATGGATGGATTTTAAAGAGTCGTTAAAATACACAATGGAAACTACTCAACCTTTAAAAAACAGATAATTGTGCCATTTCTGGCAACACAGATGAACATTATGTTAGGTGAAATAAGCCAGGCACAGAGACGCAAATACTCCATGATCTCACTTACATACAGAAATTAAAAGTGGAAGTCATAGGAGGAGAGAGTGAAATGTTGGTTAGTGGAGGCTAGAGAGAGACGTTCAAATACAGAAAGGTTAAAGGGCACGACGTTTCAGTAAGAAGGAGGGATGGGCTTTGGTCATCTATTCCACAGCATGCTGACGATGGTCAATTATAAGGGAGGGTGTACTTCAAAATAGCTAAAAGAATGACTTCTAAATAGTCTCACCACACAGAAACAATTTAAATATTTAACATAATAAATATGATAATTAGCCCGATTTGATTATTCCACAATGTATATGTGTGTGTATATATTGAAATATCACACTGTACCCTATAAATGTATTTGTCAATTATACATTTAAAAAATTAAAGAAAAAGGAATAGGAATGTCTCCAAAAGAACACATCTGGCAAGATAGGAAATGTTCCATTGGTCCACAAAACCCATAAGCAACTTACATTGCAATTCCACAACTATGTGCCAGAGAGTCAAATTACTTATTGGCAGGACTATGGGTTTAAAGTAAATCAAATATGTAGTGATATGGAAACCAAGATGATCGAACATTTGGATAAACCAGTCTTTTGCAAGAAGTCCAGTAAGTGCAAAAATAGAGATTCGGGGTTTTGTATCTCATCCTTCCAAAGAGCACTGGCTGAGCAAAGCCCGGGAGAAACTTACACTTCTTTGGCCACACTAGGCCTGTCTCACTCAAATTTTTAAGTGGAATTCTTTACATAAAGGAAAGCAAGAGTAAGTGTAATCACTCCGAATAAATGCCCTGTAAAATGAGTTCAGCAGTTATGCTGTTTGTAAGTACCTCTGAATCCATTAAGATAAACATCTATCTTTGAATATTCACATTAATGCACTAGACTGCTCTTTCTTAGATAAATCTTAGTTGAACATTGTGCAGTTAACATAGTTTATCTTCCCTCGCTCTCCTTCCCTTCGATGCACGCATTAATGCATGCGGGGGGATAATGTTTAAATGGTGTAAGTCGCAGAGCACACATTAACACACCAGGCAGTCTCTAAACACCTTTAAACGCAGAATAAATATACTTTGGGTTTTAAATACCTTCATAGGCTGAATACCCAGGAATGCATTGGACTGGACTCTTAATTTCCCACATAAGCAAGATCTTATAGGCAAAAGCAATAAATGCTTGTACACAAAATAGTTTTAATATGCTTCCAATTGCATGGCCCACATAGGTCCAAATGGAATCTAATTCCCTGGTTAGTCCTAATGAAAAAAATATACCTCTATCTATATTGATAACATAAAATATATCTATAGCCATAGCTATGGTTTAAGCTTGGGCCCCAGTTTCATTAACTTTTACAGCCAAACTGGTTAAATGCTTGAGGATTCCCCAGTATTTATTCAGATCACTAGTTTTCTTCTCTGCTATACTGAAGATAGAGACAGTCATAAACAGTCCATGGCTTGGACTGTCTTCTGCAGGTGTCTCATGGGCTATACCAACGATATTGGCAAGGATAATGTAATGTCTAAGTCAGTATTTAATAATCAATGCAGCAGGAGAACTGATTAATCAGAAGGGATGGTGGCCATACGGCTGGAGCTGGGCCCTGGAAACTTCAGATGTGCGGACAGGGGAGTCCCCCCGAGTGCATAAGGTATGGGAAGTAAAGGAAATTAGGAGTCTTGAGGCAGTGGCTCTTTACCAACTAGTTACAAAGTATTTCAATAATTTTAACAGACTGTTTAGCAGACGATGCTAAGGAGATCAAAGTTGTGCATTCAATTTGTCTAGGAACAAATTCCGCTGCATTGAGAACGATTTTATTCGGTGGTCTCAAAGGGTACTCTCAACTATCTCAAGGCCAGTGGCTCTTCATTCACTCATTCAGCAGTTGTTTTCTGAATTAATACCTTTGGGGAAACAAAAAGTCACAGGAAGTGGCCCCATTCCTCAAGAAGCTTGTAACAAAATAGGTAAGCATTTGCCCTAAGTGTCTTCAATAACAGTAAAAAGAAGAAAAAATAAAATAAAATGTGTCCAGAGGAAGGTGCAATCCTTCTGACTGGAATAGTCAGAGACCGAGGAATTCATAGAGATAATAGATCTTGGCCTTGGCTTTAAAGAATGATAGGATATTAATGGACAAAGGAAGGAACAGCTAGTCCAGGAGA
This sequence comes from Loris lydekkerianus, assembly GCA_963574355.1. Taxonomy (NCBI): domain Eukaryota; kingdom Metazoa; phylum Chordata; class Mammalia; order Primates; family Lorisidae; genus Loris; species Loris lydekkerianus. The sequence goes on along the minus strand of CAUYPK010108542.1, from coordinate 8,995 downwards.
GTGACACAAATTATCAGAAAGAGGCAAGGAAGTGAAAAGGAAGCCCTGGGAGTAAGAGACTAATTTGGTTTGGTTGGAGCATAGAATAAGCATGGAGAAGCTGAAGTAGAATGAAGAAAATGTGTATATATATATATATAAAATATACATATGTATGTATATACACACACATACACATGCACACTGTGTATACATGTAGAATGACAAAGAATATTGATGGTCCCAGGAAAACACAAACAAATCAAATATAATGAACCCTAGTGGTTCACCAGTAAAGTGCTCTTTTTCTACAAATGCCAACTCATGTTATTTGTTTAATCCTGGAAGGAATGCATGTTCTGGGTATTTAAAACCATCGTTCTACTATGAAAAGGTGAAAGCCTTACAAATAATTCTTATCTGTGAGTCAGAATCCTGCACTCCATTTTCAAACTCATCCCGCAGAGTTTTTTTGTTTTTCCCTCCACCTGAGTAAAATGTTTAGCCCAAAAGACAATAAATACATTTCTGCAGAGTTACCTTCAGCACTGTAAGATGCCATTATTTGCTGTTTGGAATGGCCATGTTCATTCCTGTGTGTATCTGTGTGTGTGCATGCGCATGTCTGCATGCGTGTAAGTGTGTATATGTGAGATAATAATAAAAACATAAAAGGAATAAAGTTAGTTTTAATGGCCCAATAGGTTCCCAGCTGGAAAGCACTTGTCTAAGAGAAAAGTTACATAAAAGAAACTAAAGCAGCTTTAAACACCATCTGGACCACGTTGTGCTCATTTGAGCTTTCCCTGTTTAAAAAAAAAAAAAAAGCAACACAACAAAATGTCTGTACAAACACAACTAGAGAAGAGATTTTCTGATTCTTTGGAGATCAGATGTTCCTGCCTTCAAACATGTGTTCCATATCTCCTTTAGTTCTACTTGATACCGGGATAAACTTACTTTTTAAAGGAGCCAAAAGAGCGTTCTGAAATCCAATCTTAATCTTTGAAAGAAAAAAAAAAAAAAAAGAAGAAGAAAAGACATGCAAAAATAGACCCAATACCTTTTAACCTAATTTAAAGAGATTTCTAAGCAACTCAATTGCTTTCTTCAGTCTACAGAGGTAAAATGCAAACCCATGAATTCTAAGCCCTGTGAGCAAAACATTGGCATCTCTAAACCTGGAAGCGACATCCAGCCACAGAGGAGAAAGGGACCATGCTGAGGGCCTAGGACTGAACCCTAGCCAGCAGGGTGTGAAGCACAGGGCACACCGCACCTTCCACCCTCCTTGTTGCCATTAGTCAGTGAGAACCAAGGCTGGAATCTTTCATATTCATAAACCAATTTACAGGTAGAAATATTTTTGGCTCTTGCTTCAGTTTTTCAGCCAACGAGGATCCGTTTCCATCTCCCACACATTGACAAAGAGACCTCTGAGAGGCTGTATCACTGTTGCCTTTTATTAAAAGGGAGGGGATACTTTCTCTCAGGAGACAGATTTTCTGTGAAGTTGTGATTGTTAAGAATCACAGCAGCCCATCAGACTATTTTTATTCATATTTTTGCATTCTAAGGGTGGTGAGGGGAGTAATGAAGAGGCAAAATGGAAAAGGTCAAGTCAGGGGCTCCAGCATCATCAGCAAAATCCCTGGAAAAACAAACACCTTAGGGCTTTTAAAGACATATATGCGTCCACTGTGATTCTGCATCACCGAATGTACCCAGTAACATCACTTTCCATCACATTTTCGTTTTTTAAAAAAAGTTATTCAAAGTAAATCTTTAACAAGTTAACTATTAACAGAATGGCATCCAAATAATTTGCTTAGGAAATTTTTAGGAATTACATTCTCCTAATGGGGTTGAAGAATGCTTCTAAATTTCTGTTTTCTAGCAAATGTCAAAATAGTTAGGTCCTAGTGAATAAACAATGGGGAATTTGGAAATACAGCCCTGCCATCATAAGCATCACCATTTGGTCTTTAAGGAATAGGAAAAGTGCAGAACTGTAAACAGACAGTGACTCCATTGTAAAGCAAGCTCCCTTTTTTTCCTTTTTTCTTTCTTAATCCTCATCTGATTCATAAAAAAGCAATTTGGAACATTTTAATTTCTTTTCCCACTTAATAACAACAATGACCTTCTGGGTCAAACATTTCCTCCTAGTTAACGATCCGTTAGCTGAAAGGCTGGGTAACAAAGACCTATATAGGCTAGTCAGTCGCTAACTGGCAATTAATGTCTAATTTATCTGTCAGTGCTGTTTAAAGAGAGCAAGACGAATGCCAAGCTATGCAACCAGGCCTGGACACCAAAATCATATCATTAAAAACACACTCCCATCAAGGCTAAGCTCTCGGGACACCTCTGGTATAACAGCAGTCATTTTTCTGAAAGATAGGCAAGTGGCAATGCATCCCTTTTGTTCCAAAGATCAACAGTGAGACCTTGCCTGGGAGGACAAATCCCCACATCTCCCGGGTGAACATTGGACACCACACAGAGAATTAAAGGGGACACTTCAAGGAGGAGCTGCTGAATCCAAATGCTATGCTATACATGTGGCCAAAATGCATATCTCTTTGAGTCAGAATTTCTTCCCACTAGTGTATCACACAGTATGAAAGAATGAATCTCAGACAAATTCCAGTTCAGATAATTATATCATATGGACTTCTCCCTCCAGGTTCAGTTGCATTTTCTTTCTTTCTTTTCTCTATGATGTGATACACATAAGTTAGGTCTACCAGTTGGCTCTTCAGCTCTCCTAGGCAATATTTTGGAGATTGTGGTACTGTTAGTCATTGATGATTAAGATTTTAGAAATATTATACATGACAGGATGAATACCAAAGTCTGTGTCATTCATTCCTTTTTTTTTTTTTTTTTTTAAATGCTCTTAAAGATTTCAATGCATGCTAGGAGAATAAATGAAAAAAAAACCATCTATTGACCATATACCTGTACCATGTAATGGGTGGAATTGGTCTAAAAATATTCATTACCATCCATAAAACATACAGTAGACCCCATCCAATGGGTACAATTGCTCTAAAAATATTCAAAGGATAATGTTAATTATATTTTTCATTTGTATAAGTGTTTTACTCTCAGAATACACATTCCTTTGCATATGACACAGAATCTTACCATTAGTTCTCAGTCATACTCTAAGTTGTGAAACAGATGGGACCAAACTCAGGTCTGTTGGTCTCCATCTACCATTTTGTTCTGTGACATTATGAGGGAAAGTAATAGCCTTTTGATTAGTGGATATAAATCTGGCTCATGGCTACCACAGAGGAGAGAGAGAGAGATTCATGTCTCCTAAGTATTAGTCAATTTGTTATTAAAGCTTTTACAAGCTTTCCTTTTAAGTGACTTGTATAAAATACAACTATTAGGAAGTAAATGCTTGATACTTATAGTATAGTACACGATGGTTTCAAAGAACAGAGTTTTGAAGCTATGAAAGGAGTCCAAAGGTTGTCAGCTACTAGTGGTTATGAATGAATCAGATTTGCTCTTAGGCAGTGAACACATCCTGCAAGATCCTTCACCTGCAATAAGGGAGTTAGAAGAGAAATGGTACTGCTGCAAAGCATTTGAGGCAGCACAGAATGAATCTCTGTAGAACACTTAAGCCTTCACCACCTTCCTACAAACAGAATAGTCAAGTCAATACTTTTTGATAAGCAGCCCCAGTAAAACAATAAGAATAATCTTGAACCTTTGCTGTCAACCTCAGAAGCACTTGACTATTAGCTCTGGTGATGGCAGTAGTGGGTTAGATTTACAGAGATTTACAATTGAATTCAGCTGTGGGTTCAGTTTGTATCCTGACTCACACAAAGTGTTAATGGGCATCACTCCTTACTGAACTTCACCGTGACTGTGCTTCAAATTGAAAAATAAAACCGGGATCAAGTGAAATGTAGTTCTTCCTAATATCCTTAGAATGCTATGATGATATAGCGTCTCCCAGAGCTGCAACCCTGGGCCCCAGAGAAGAGCTGAGAACATGACATGAATCCTTTTTGCCTATTTACTTCCATGGAGCATGGGCAAGAGAGTGAATGCCGAAACCAGTTGCTGTAGTTTGGTGACAGATGTCAGCTCATTGTTGTTGGTTTTTTCTTGACTTTTTGTGCTCTTCAGTGTGTAAATTACTGTACATTTTGACTCTACTCTTCTTCCATATCACACTTCCATTAACTTGTCTATCACATACTTATTCTTCACAAAATACATTTCTCTTTCCTCAGTTACTGGCTAAGCATGTGAGTTGGATCAACCAACCTACAGTGTATAGCTTGGCTAGTAATCAGTAATTAAATAAAAACATAGATGAGCAAAAACAAAACAAAACCTGAATATGAAGAACCAGGACAAGTAACTCTTCAGCATCTAATAAGACAAAAGTATATTTGTGTGAAAAACAATGGGGTTAATTTACAAATCAAAACAGACCATTGTATAGTTCTAAGGCTTTCATCAGTAATTTAAAAAATAGTTCTATGCTTTGTATGGGACTAGAAAAGACTCCAAATAGCCAATGTGATCTTACATAGTCAGACAGATCAGGAGGTAGCAGTACTGTAGCTTTACTACAGAGCTACAGTAAACAAAATAGCATGGTACTGGCACAAAAGCAGGGACATAGATCTATGGACCAGAACTGAGAACCTAGAGATGAAACCATCCTCATATTTCTATCTGTTCTTTGATAAAGCAGACAAAAACACACAATGGAGAAAACAATTCCATTCAATACATGGTACTGAGAAAACTAGATTATCACATATAAAAGATTGAATCAGGATCTATACCTCTCACCACTCACCAAAATTAATTCATGATGGATAAAAGATTTAAACCTAAGGTATGAAATTGTAATGACTCTAGAAGAAACTATTGAAAAAAATACTTATAGATGTCAGCCAAAAGAAAGAATTTATGAGGAAGACCCCAATGACAATCATAGCAACAACTAAAATTAACAAATGGGACCTGATCAGCCAAGGGCATAATCAATAGAGTAAACAGCCTACAGAATGGGGAAAAAATGTCTGCATGCTATAAATCCAGTAAAGGACTGATAACTACAATCTACAAATAACTCAAATCAGCAAGAAAAAAATCAAATAACCCCATAAAAGGTGGGCAAAAGACAGGAACAGAAACTTTTATTTTTTATTTCATATTGACATAAGGGTACAAATGTTTAGGTTACAGTGTTTGTATTTCTAAGGAAAAATCAAGTTGTAGTTGAGCCCTTCACCTGGGGGTGGTGTTGAACACCCTCACATTGTGCACATTAGATAGGATCCCACCAATCACAGAAATTTTCAAGTGAAGATAGTCTAATGGCCAACAAACACATGAAAAAAATACTCGAAGTCTCTATCAGAAAAATGCAAATCAAAACCACAATGAGGTATCACCTAACTCCAGTGAGAATGGCTCATATCAAAAAGTCCCAAAGCAACAGATGCTGACATGGTTGTGGTAAGAAAGGAACAGTAATTGACTGTTGGTGGGACTGCAAACTAGTTCAACCTCTGTGGAAAGTAGTATGAAGGTATCTCAGAGAACCAAAAATAGATCTACCATTTAATTCAGCAATCCCACCACTAGACATTTACCCAAAGGAAAAAAAGACATTTTATTAAAAAAAATAAAACAATCCTCTGCCCCCCAAAAACAAAAAACCATTTGCACTCAAATGTTCATATCAGCACAATTCACAATTGCGAAGATGTGAACCCAAGTACCATCAATACATGAGTGAATTAATAAAATGTGGTATATGTATACCAAGGAGTACTACTCAGGCATAAAAGTAAATAGTGATCTTTTGTAACAACCTGGGTGGACTGGAAACTGTTCTTCTTAGTGAAATATCCCAATAAATGGAAAAATAAACACCACATGCACTCAATACTAAATTGGAATTAGTTAATTAACATTTATGTGCACATATGGAAGTAAATCTCAACAGAAATGAAGTAGGTGGGTAGGGAGGAAGGGATAGCATCAATTCACATGTAACTGGGGCAATGCACATATTCTTGGTGAACAGCAAACTTACAGCTTTTACTTAAGATGTACAAATGCAAATTATGTAACCGAAATGTGTATACCCCTACAATACTTTGAAATAAGAAGAAACTTAAAAATTACTTCTCATCCAGACATTTTAATGCACTTGGATATATTGTACAAGATAATGTCTGAGATTTGCTACAGAAATATTTTCCAGGCAGCTTTTGGAAATGGAAGATAGATGATACACATATAGATAAATTTCCTACATTTCCACATTTTTTTGGTACTAAAATGACCTTTCAGCATGCAAGAATCTGAATCAAAGTTGATTGAGTTTGAGATAGTTCAATGATAGTTTTCTGAGACAGAAGCAAGGAATGAAAAACACTAGAATTTGCATTAATAACATTTTAACAGAAGACGCTCTGTTGATCAGAAAATTTATTTGATCAAATTTTCCATCTCTTAAGTGTTCAGATCGAGATTAAATTGGACCCAACTCAATTTATAGGGTAAAGACTTCTCAATTATTAAATAATAAATCTATATAAATTTGAGGCTGGTATATAAAAATAAGAGGCCCAGAATTTGAGTACAAATCTTAAAATGAATAGCAAGGAGGCAACCAAGAAATAAGTAATTACTTTCTCAAAAAGTATTTATGAGTTGTTTGGTTTTCCTCCCAAAGGCCAGAGATACCTGTGAAAACTTAAGTATATATTTTTGCTTCTTGGCAGTAAGAGGGTAGAATCATGAACCTCCTTCCAAAAATGGCAAAAAGAAAGGTAATATTTAAATTATGGAGGAGTATCAACGGCCCAGCCATCGCACATTGTACATGGTGTTGCATTATTAGAAAAAGAGAAACCAATACTCCAGTCTACTGAAGACCAACAGCTCAGGATGAGACAAAAGGCTGAAAGAATGATGGATGGATATAAAGAGAAAACTTGCTGAAAAATCCATGCTCAGAGAGTTGATGGGATGGAAGGTGGAGAGAGTCCCTGGAGAGCTTAGTGACAGGTCAAAGAAGGATTTGGTTTCCACTGCCCTGGTGAGGATGTATCTACAGAGACTGATTGGTTTTAAACAAAAGCTCCACAGTCCAAACAGAAAAGAATCTGAAAGTTCAAAAGATTCGGAGACAAGCTAAAGTCACTATGCAGAAAAAAAGGAAGAAAGAAATTCTTTAAATCAACCATAGTAACAAATCAATAGCAATCGCCATTTAGTTAGCATTTACTGTGTGCCCAGTGCCATGCTAAGTAATTTATGCATTCTATTCCATTTAATCCTGCCAACAAATGTATGAAGTTTCACCATTTCGGTTTCATAGAAGTGGAGACTGAAGCTCAGAGAGGTCAACTACACATAGGTAGTAAGTGGCAAAGCTGAGGTCAGAGGTAGAATCAGAAGGCCAAGAAGTCCCTAAAAATGGCATCAAGTGCTGAGCAAATCTAAGAAAATGACATGGATCTTACGAGGCACATTTACATAGTAATATGTGTCTCACTAAATAAAAAGATACAAAAAATTATTTTTTAAAAAAACTAGATAGCTTTGAAAATCTATATAGAGTCTTTATACACCTGAGTGTCTATACTTTACCTGTATTTTAAGCCTCTCCCCAACTACTTTTTTTGGAAAAGAGTTTGTAGAAGGCTTATGAGAAACAGCAAAATTCTTCTCCATTACTTAATGTGAATAATATAAATTGAAGTTGAAACATTTTTCAGTTTTATCCAGTTTATTCCCTAATGTTCTACTGTAGGGTAGTGGAGCCTGACGCCCATAACACGTTCCATGCTGTCAGACTCACACGAATGCAGCCCACCTTATCTGACACATTTACTACATGCAGGGAGCTCGCTCTCATTTGTATGAGTCAACTGGCAGTGGGCCAGTGGGCGAAAAGGAGGCTTATAGAGAAGTTAGAGTGTGTAAAAAGCCTGTATGGGAGTTTTTGAAAGTTTGAGTTTTTTCTTAATCTTGAGATAGTTTCTGGGGAGATGGGTGTGCATCTGAATACACTGCAGTAGAATTTATAAAACGTTTCCTTACACTGTCAAGAAAAATATCCATATGCAAGTAATTTAGACATCCCAGTATTTCCCGTACTGAGTCAACTCCCCACCTTCAAAATTCTCATTTTACTGTCTTCGGACCAGAAGAACTCTTCTGTTGGGTCAAAAACATTGACTTTTCCAGTATTTATAAATAAATAAACCCCCTTCAAAATAGAAATAGATCAAGAAATCCACATCCATCCATCAATCTCTTCATCCATCTAAAAAGTAATTTTTGCCTGTGATTACTCTTCAGCTCCATCTTCCATATTATTTTAGGTTTATATGCCAGGTATTGCTTTTAGAGAAAACAACAACAAACTTCTTTCTTCATTCCAATACTTTTGTTCAATTTCTTACAGCACAATTTCAAGGGTATTTTCAGTCCCCCAAGGAGCCTGCTCCCCAGCACAGGCATGGATTTCAACCCTACCTTAACCTCCTCCCACCCCAGGTTCTTATATGCATTATGACTCGGAGGGAATCTTTTATAAATGACATTATATAGAGACGAGGTAAAGACAACTCAAATGCAAGTCAGAAGCTGTAACTGCCTTGTAATGCACGTGCTGTTTCTGTTTTTTTTTTTTTTTTTAATCTGCTGCACAGCCAGGAGCCCGGGCAGTTGTCGGAAAGGATGGCTCCACCTTCCACCGTGTGGCTCCCTCACCCCAGCTCTGCTCCTGTGCAACCTACTGACCCCTAGTGGGCACAGAGTGAACACACCGCCGCTGTACAGCTTCAGAGGGTACGGCCCCGGCAGCTACTCCTACTTGGTTTGATTTGTCTCTGACAATGCTGGAGTGGGATGGTCTCTTGACCTCGCTGTGCCTCGGTTTCCTCACCTGTAAAACGGTAATAAACAAAGATCCTGGCCCCACCTTAAAACATGAGAAAAA